>WBMW01006394.1:265840-298012 GCA_013396635.1 Penelope pileata | reverse complement strand
GGGAGGGAGGGAAGGAGGCCGAGCGGAGCCCCGTACCCGCGCTGCCACCGCCGCTCCTCGTCCCGGCTCCGGAAATGCGCGGGGGGCGGGTGGCCGCGTGCCGTCGGCGGCGGCGCCGCTGCGCTCCGCTGCTGAGCGCGCCCGGCCCGGCCCTGCCCTCGCACGCGTCCCTCCGCCGGCGGCNAGGAGAAAATATTTGTCTTGCATTGCATTTCCCTTTTTTTTGTTATTATTGAATTGTCTTGACTCTGCGGGCACAAAGAGAGGTCTCAAAGCTTCAGGCAGGCAGGTGGCAACGCAAGAACCTACCCGACAGCCAGGGAGCAGGCATCACTGCCCACCACCACCCCATGACGCGTTCGGTTTCACCCGAGCCATTTCCCCCGTAGACTCCATACCACGTTTGGCCCGTGCTGGTGCCATCACCTCTGTGACCTCGGAGGGCGATGACCCTGAATGAGACCAAGAGCAGAGCAGGAAGGCCCGCGCCCAGCCCTGCGCCCCGGGGCAGAACCAGCGCCGGGTGCCACGGGAGGAGGAAGGCTTGCAGCAAGGTGCACGGGCCGCTGAGCGCGTGGGTGGTCACACCGAATGGGTGCCCATCTCCTGGAGCAGCAGCGCGGGTGGATCGGAAACAGGAGCCCTTTCAGTCCAAGCAAGGAAGAGTCCCTTTCCGCATATCAAGTGGGGTGAAAATGCAGCAAAGACCTCAGATGGAAAATTGCATTTTAATATTTTATAAGAAAAAAAAAAAAACGTTTCCAATATGCATTCTAGCTGCATAATGAACTTGAATATTTAAAAATACACGTAGTGACAATGACACTAGTTGAAATCTAGAAAAAACCCACTCTGGACTAATTGTCTTCACAGTCATGGTTTAAGTCCCTAAGCTGGGTTTTGTTGTGTCTTAGAGAACAGAGCTACTCCACATCCCTGCCCTGGGCAGCCTGATCTGGTACCAGATCTGGAGGCTGGTGGCCCTGCCTGCGCCAGGGGAGTTGGAACCTGATGATCCTTGGGGTCCCTTGAACCCCAGGCCATTCTGTGACTCTATGATGAGACCTACAGCAGGTAGGTCAAGTCCAAGTGATCTGGACAAGAGGTTGTTTGCCAATTACAACTACTTTATCTTTTCTTTTTCTTTTCTCTTTTTTTTTTTTTTTTTTTTTTTTTTTTTTTTTTGCACAGCTTATCTGTGGTGCGTTAATAACTGCCACAGCAGTCACAACTGATACCACTGGCTGCTGATTTGCTAATGCCTAGGTTTCCATTAAAGAATTGTGTGTGTATATATATATATTCATACACATCATGGATAATGTGTGTGTCTGTGCACGTGCACGATGTTCCAGGTTTGTATCACCGTGTCAGAACGCACAGAAGAAATGTCAAATCGGTCGTCACATGGCCAAATCCCACTGCTGGTGTGCCAGCAAAAATGAGAAGGTTTCAACTGAGATGAGTAACCCCAACAGGACAGCGTGGGCTAGTGAATCAGCAAGAAAACAGTTTAATCAGAATTTAATAACAAGGAAAAATGCTAATGATAAAATAAGGCTTTCTTCAATGGTCTATTTTTTGTGAGTCCTATGCTAATCGAAATGATGCAAGCAGGCAGTGGAGAAAAAAGAAATGTATAGCTGATAATAATTGATGATGATGTACTAAGAATAGACATACTCATTAACACTGCGCATAAAATAAAAATTAGACCACGTTACTGGGAGTTACATTCGATATTTTTTCACAAGAAAAGCAAAAGAATCTAGCAAGAGGTAAGCAAGGATTGTAATCTCAAAAACAGATTATATTTTCATATGCATTCTGCTAAATCCACGATAAAAGCTCACATAAAAATGCATTAGTTCAGAATCTGAACAAAGCATCAACAGGGGAACGGTTAATAATAAGCATCAATCACTTGTTGAAAGGAACACAGCAGTGCAATTACAATGAAAACTAAGACAGATGACAGAAGGCCAGCTATCCAGTAATAAGATGTCAACCTCCCAAAAAGGCTAAGCACCTAATCCTGATTTCATAGAGGTCTGGGAGAGATTTACTGCCTATTGCAAAGAGTGCAGGGTATGATCATGGCCATATTTGATCTAGTCAATTCCAATGGATGATACCCTGAGCACGAGGCAGAGTGCAGTGAGCAAGCTAAAAGGGCTAACGTGTACTAGGCCAAAATAAAGAGGATTTTATCAGGAACACATTTCCCCAGCCATTCATCCTGGTGCAGCCCTGGCTGAGACAGTGGCAGCAGTTCAAGCAAACGTTCGTGTTTCAGCGGGTGCACAGGAGACACAGGTAGAAACTTGGAAACGACTAAAGAACAGGAAATCCTTGCCTCAAACTCAGAAACATGTAGTGCTCACTCCATACACTTACCAGTCGGGAATGACGTGATGCTGCGGAGCACATGATTTAGTACGCTGAGCACACGCTTGGCAAGAGCCAAGACTGAATGGGTATGGTGCTCCTGCCTGCCCTCACCTTGTTTGCTTTACATGCTTGTGATAATTTTCACAGTAAAAATATTTATTAGAAAGAAATATTTGAATGCGCCATGTTTGTGGGATGCAACAACGCAGCACCAACGTGTGAACCCTTTGATTCTATGGCTGCTCAAGAGATTCTTCCCCACACAAAAAATTGTTGCCTTTGCATTTTGGAAATCTGCAGAACCTTTGCAAATACCAGGAAGTGTAAACAAAAAGGAAATACCAATTCAAGTTTCGAGTTCCAAATCTTCCTTAAACTGTTTAGTCCCATATGTTCGTTCTGTATCTCAAGAGTCTTTTTTTAAAATAAAAAGTACATCCTGATCTCCCCTGCTCGTTCTGCTTCCTCCGCTGATGAACAAACATGTGCTGTTCCCGTTAACAGCACACAAATCCAGCGATGATGGGCACTAAGAAATAGCTTATGCTAACTCCTCTGATGTGATCATGATGGTGAAAGTAGCTACATCCCTATCCAGTGGTATAAGTATTGTAAAATGATTAGTGATAATCGGGAAATTTAAGTTCCTTCTGCTGTGTGGCTGAGACAGTATTGCTTGTAACTCATTTAGCTGAACAAATACAAGGAATTTATAGTGAATTGGGATTTATTCTCATTATATTTATGTGAGCCACTTGCACTCTTGCCATTTTTTGAGCAATGTTACATTTATTTTGCAGATAAAATCCCATACGTCCTGAGCCCTCCATGTGTGTGGAAAATCTGCTATAGATTACTTCATTTTTTTCTACTGAGATTGCAGCAAATGGCATTATTAAGATTCCAGAAGAAGATAAAAGGAACCCTTTCAGATTAGTCTATGCGTATCAAACCTGTGGCTCTTGCCTGGCAGTACCTTCCCTTTACAAGTGCTGAGACCTTCCCATTTCTTCCAAAAGGATAGGAAACATCCATTGCTTGATCTCAGTCCCAGGGAATACATTTCTTTTTCTTGCCCTCATTATTTTCTGCCCCCCTTCTACGTCCATTCTTTCTTGCTGCCTTTGTCCTTGCCTGGTTTTCCATCTGTGTCTCCAAAGCACTGCCATCAGAATCTTTTTTCCTCTCCTGTTATTTTGATTTTACCATCCGCATTTCCCCTGTGGAGCACAGCTAATTCCAATGTTGTTTTTTTTTTTTTTTTTTTTTTGCTTTAGACTGCAACAGTCAGCCTTGATCCTCTCTCTTTTTATCTGCCACCTTTCCCATCTGTTCCATCAGCAGCGCCAGCCTTGACTCCAGCCTTGTTTTTTATTCTCACCATGTTCTTGCTCCTTTTCCACGCTGACATCTATGTTTGAAATATGAACCTTACACCCATTCTTCAGGTCAGTTCTTAATCACTGCAATTCCTCTTTAAGCCTTGCATCCATTCTGTCACTTGTGAGAAATGCGTCACACGTTATTCATCAAGAAAAGCCCTTTGGAGCTGACGAAGACGTAGGATTTCATACACCGCTGGACCACGCTCTGCTGAGGTACGGGATTTGTCAAACAACCTCTCCATCTCGGTTCTCTGCATTCATAAACCACACACTGAGATGCCAGAAGGCAAATGCAAGCCGACGATGTTGTAGTCTGCTCTCTATTGACATTTGGGGTGCAATTCCACTGCCACTCATTTTCCTCACCCGTGACCTGGGCACTTTTCTGTACAACAGCAGCAGCTTCCTTATAGCTAGGTGTATTTCCCCAGCAACCACAGCAATCTCACATCTTCGCAATCCCAAACCAGCTCCCACTCCACGAACTGTCAGACTGAAAAAGAAGGTTACTACGTGCCGTGGATAGCAACACCTTGGTATATGCTTGCTCAAATAATTCCTTATCGTTTCTGTCCTTTTAGGAACGGAGTGCTGAGGCAATATTTTGGGTAAGGACAGAGGACAAATAGCAGGCCATGGGAAACAGCCCATGGAATGATCATCTCAGCATGGAGAAACCAATTCCCATTTTAGCATTTCATTCACAAAAACTATCCATAGAAGACATTCCTACTCCATCTATCTTAGAAACATTATGTTATTACAGTCTATTTTTTTTTGAGATTGCTTGTATCATTTGATAGTTTTGTCAGGGTTTCTGCCTGGAAGAAAATAAAAGTTAAAGCTATATAGTAAGAAATTATACACAGATTGGTCAAACATTCTGTTATGTTTTTTTATAAAAAGAACAGAAAAGTGATATCAATCATAGAAAAATGTTTCAGAAAGTGTTAAAACAATTGATCTTTTGACACCAATAAGTGAAAGACAAATTGTGCTGTTGCAGGAATTATGCTATGGAGATCAAGCACTTGGAAAAATTAAAAAATAAAATAAGTTGGAAGAATAGCTAGAGTTGCAGGAGACAAGATAATAATTCCTTTCTTCAGGAAATCTCTCACAAATACAAAGGTATTTTTGTTTAATTACCCACTGCAGGCATTTACACTATCCTTTTAAAAAGCCCATCAGAAATGGGATATAGAATTAAAAGACAGTTCTTTGAAACATCAGATCTCTCACCCTTATCCTTGTGATCTTTCAGCAACAGAAACGCCCTTTGGGTTCCCTGTTAACTCGCTTGACACCAATAATCTTTGAGAAAATCACTTTGCCAAGCAGCAGCTCACTGGAGTTATCACGGAGATGCGCAGAGTTGTGCTCCAGCAAAGTTTATTTTTAGTTCTCAAAACCCACTCCAGCCCCAGAACTAGTTCACGGCACGGATCAGAGATATTTTTACTCTCACCTCGGCACGAGTGTATCTTCCCAGTGACTAATTGTGATGAAAGGTGGTGGTAATGTCAAACTTTCACAGATTGTAAGGAAAAACAAGCAGTTCTCAGGAGGCACTTAATTACTCAGCTAGGACTAGAGCTACATCGACATCTCAGTAAATGCACAGAAAATTACTTTCTTCCAACTGCTTAATTGCTTTAGATAGAGGATTTAATTGCAGAGCTTATAATATGGCATTTTCTGCTTATAATATTTGTGACATTAAAAACAACCCAGCTTCATTTATGTTACAAAGGCAAGTTATCTTACAGAGATGAACCGCTGGCCATTATCAGTGTCTATTTAGTTCCATTTAACCTGAGGCTCGCCTTATTCCTTGCTAATTGTATTGCCCAAGAAGGATGTAAGCAGAGCGACGATGTGTGCAGATAGCCGTGTTCTCAGCACTCCTAAATGTCCAGTTTCATCGCAGATCAGCACACACAGCACTGTGCATCAAGGGCTTCAAAAGCTGGGGTCTAAAATGTTATCTGTTGGAGTGGCATTTTCTCCATTCATCACCCGGTTGCTTTCTAATTTTGTTAATTATAGCTCGTCTCAATACAGCTTCTCATTAGGAAAGCAAACAATTTGGTGTTATCGACAAACGATGGCGTGACACCTATGGATAATCAGTTGCAGCAACATCCCCTAACACAGCAGCTGAGTGAGATGGATGGAAACCACCACCCTTCCTGGGCTTCTGACAGCTTTTGCTTTGGAGTGTGGGCCAGGCTTCCTTCATCCCGAAGAAGGTAGCAAGCTACCTGTGATTAATGAAAACAGATGGAATTCACTTCTGATTTCCTGCATATAAACCAGGCCCCGATGATTACATCTACACTGGTGTGGTTTTATTGTCCTATAAATGAGAAATTGTATCACCTGACCTGGGCTTCCTATCTCAAGGATTTACCTAACCCCAGAAAATATGACCATCCTTCTTGTTATCCCTTTTATTAGAGTAATTTATTTCTTAGTAATTAACTTTGTGAAATGCTGATTAACTACAATAGAGCATTGCTAGTGTTGACAACCTGGTAAAATAACGCTAACCAATCACTGGTTTTCCTTGAAGAAGAGCAGCCATTGATCACATTAGACACAACAACACTTGTCCTGAACGTGCAACTGGAAGATTTACTCCAGCACGGGATTCCATATCCACTGGCCCGCAGAGCTCGCTCAATGCCACCGTAAGGGATGACTTATTTTGGAGGAGACTGAAAAAATACAGTGTCATCTTGATGCACTCCAAAAATACTTACCAAACAGTTATATTAAAAATGGAACAGGAAAATATTATTAAGTTATTAAATTGACCATCTGTTTCCACAAACGCTTATTCCTAAGAACGTTACTATACTATGTATGGATAGGTATGCGTATGTACATTTAATTATAAGCTAATAAATGTACCATTCTAGAATGTGCCACTTCTTCATTACCTTCTGCAGATTCTTCTGTGGAATTTGGATCTGAGGAAAGAACTCTTTGGTTATTTTAAGAATTTAATTTGGAGACCAGTAAGGAGTAATATGAAAGAGAGGAATGTACACAGAAGGTGAGTGCAATTCTCCCGAGAGTAAAACAGAAACGAGGATGCTGTAAAACCAGTGTAAATGATGGAGAAAACCAAGCACTTGAAACCAGAGGCAGGCCACCTCCAGAAATGCTGAGACTGCAGGACGACAAATACAGGTATCACTACTGTCTGTGACTGGAACTATTACTAACGACTGGAATATGTTTTATACTTACTTGTGTGCATCTCAGTAGTGCCTCAAGGCAGTGCACAATGTACAGCCAGAGATTATTTTCAACCCAGCCAGATCCAATCTAAACAAGAGGCCGTTAGCGCCAAGGAGAGTAGCATTGTTATCATACCCACTTGATGCAGAAGAATGTAAGGAAATCAAGTTTGCCAGATTTGCACAGGAGAGGGGAGAGGGCCCCAGCTCTCTTTAGTTATTGGGTATAGTGTTCGGCTACAGACCCTCACTTTGGATTTTCAGACCCACGTTGTGTGGAGCCGCGCCTTCGGTCGTGCACCACGTGCCAGCCAGAAGCAATCACCGTGCTGCTCAGCCAAAGGAGACACAACTCCATCAGCTGCATCCACGTGGCGTGACCTGGTAGGAAGCCACACTGCACGGGAGCGTGCTGGCCAGGCCCAGCTACCAGGTCACCATGGGCAAGGCTGCCTGGTCCTTTCCATAGAGCTACATCGTTTGGTTGCAGACTGAAAACTGCTGTAAGTTTCGATGCTGTCCCATCTGTAAAAGATGGAATCTCCTTCCAGCCAAAATAATTTATTCCAATTGTCAAAGCTCATCAGCCTCTCAGCGTGAGTCTTGCATAAATGGATTTATTCCTGGCTGTTTCATTTGCACACTCCATGAAATTTTTTTCCACCTATTTAATTTCATCAAGACTTCCTTCACGGAGACCAGTAAACTCACTGCAAGAACGCTGTGATGTAAAACACACCGTCTCCTTCTTATACTCCTGTGGAAAAGACGGGACCAACTGAAGCATGCTTTAATAACTCATTTACTTAGAAAAATTCCCATTTTAAAATGCTGTTCCTGAAATGGGAACAATATGGAAACATATGATAAATAAAGCAATAAAGCATGTTTATGGGTAACAGATGATACAATGAAGTGCTGCCAACTTGCATATGCGTTTTCAGCTTGAAGTTTCCCATGGTGAAATCCACAACAGTCAGAGTTCCACAGTAGTGGTACAAAATGCTCCCGTGAAACTGCAGTGTCTGGGAATAATACTGTGGTGCTGTTGCTGTTATTTTTCTAAACAAAGTGCCTCTCTGTTGCAAAAAAAATAAAATAAAATAAAAGTCAAGCGGTGACTGTGATGACCACATCATTGCTAAGGCACAGGGTGTGGGAAATGCTGTATTTTCCTCTAGCTGGCTTGCAGTGAGTGCAGCCACCCAGGGCAGGTACAAAAAACAGAGTTCATCTCTGGGCGTGCTCCTGTGCAGCAGCCACAAGCACTAAAACAGCACTAGATGCTCTGGGGCCTTCCTGGCTTTATCGCTACAGAAAGGAAAGAGCTCTAAGTCTAGAGAAAACAAGCAGAATTTTTTTATTTTTTTTTTACTTTTTGGCTGTAGAGGGCCAGTATAACCCTCTATTGCTATTATTCATGTGCACCTATCCATTTAGGAAAGTTTTTTTTTTAAAATAAACTTTTACCTCAGAAAAAGAGTCAACTAGAAAATACGAAGAATTAGCAGATAAAGATTAAAATTTAACTCCATAAAGCTGATTACAGTTCACGGTGGATGCTGTATGCTATTCATATTTGCTTGAGAAAAAGAAGATGGTTTCTGCAGTCACCTGACCCTGGAGCCCCTCCAGAAGCTGCAGCAGCTTGCAGGGGGCTGTGGCAGAGCAGGATGTGCCAGCAGCAGGAGCAGGTAGCTTTATCCAAAGCAGAAACGGATGTTGGAGCAGTACTGGTCAAAGATGTCAGCCTTTACAGCCAGCATCATGCCCTTGAAATAGCCAGTCTGTAAATTAACGTTTCCCTTTGAGACGGCCTTCGGGAGTCCAAGAAACAAACAAATGAATCTGAAAGAATGAGCCTGCTCGACACACTGATAAATCTGTTGTGACAACGTAGGGCTTATTAAACACTGAGAAATATATTTCCTTAGCCTTCGGGTCAAAAGCAAGTTTGAAGGTTAATCAGCATTTAATAAATATCACGAGCTACTTCTTTTGCATATTCTGCTTTTCATGAGAAACTCATGATTCAGGACATCAAACTCGAAAACACAATGCTTGCAATGAGCTTTTATCCAAGCAACACAATATTCTGAGTTACAGGGACATAACTCAAATGGGGTGATGCGGCTGGCGTTAAGATTTGAAAACCCAGGGAGCTTCCTCCTCTGCCACCACTGGTCTGTTCCTGAGCATCAGTGGCCTTCAGGGCTTCCACCAGGCTGATGTGCAGATCCTTGCCCAGACAGCATGGGATACACGGTGGGACAGCTGAAGCATTTGGTGAGGAAATCACACTGGCTTGCTGAAAGGAGCGCTTTGCAGAACAGAAAAGCTGAACGGTGCTATTGAGTGTCACAATGCATGCTGCAGAGAAGGAAGATGGAAACAAGGGGCTGCCTACACAAAGCTTTTCCTCTCAGCAGCAGCTGTTTCAGCAGGGATTTTTTTTTCTTGCAATTTATGGCATTAGAAGAAGATTCCACTGAGCTAGACCACCTCTGCTGGATAGTGGTACAGCAGGCTGGCCTGGTATACTTAGGAGAGTTCTTTGGGCCCCAAAGCTTCTGAACTTCGCTTTCTTAAGTGAAAATGACTCTCACTAGAGATGTTCATGGAAAGAAAGAAGCATACACAAATACATACTGCTTTGCAAAAGAAGAAGCAAAATCGCTTCAGAAAAGTTCCCTACAATCCCAGGCACAGTACCACAGGTTTTAACAACAGACATACACAAAGGTTTCATAAACGTGTTGACTCACACAACCAACGGCAGGGATCTCCCACCCAAACAACAGTCCTCCATCAAATAGCAGTCTCTGTATCTGGCCCTGAAATGAGCCCAGGGCAGCCCCACCCTGGGTCCACTCCTTCCAGTCACCTGGGGAGTACAGGTGCAAACAATTTGCCTGTGTCTTATATACCTGTTTTATATACTTGCTGCCTCTGTGTGAGTAACTTGCATTGGCTGGGAGTGCATCAGGCCTATTGCTGCCAGGTGAGGGAAGGGGTTGTCCTGCTCGCTGCTGCTGCGGCCTCACCTCGAGCACTGTGTGCAGGTTTGGGCACCACCATGTAAGATGGACATAAAACAAGTAGCAAACATCTAAAGGAGGGCTACAAAGATGGTGCAGGTTCTAGAAGGGCGAGACACGTGGAGTAGCTGAGGCCCCTCGGTTTGCTCAGCCCAGAGCAGAGGAGGCTGAGGGGAGGCCTCATGGCGGCTGCAGCCCCTCACAGGGAGCGGAGGGGCAGCGCTGAGCTCTGCTCTCTGGGGACAGCGACAGGGCCTGAGGGAACAGCATGGAGCTGTGTCAGGCTGGGTTCTTCACCAGAGGGCGGTGGGCATGGCACAGGCTGCCCAGGGCAGTGGGCACAGCCCCGTGCTGCAGGAATTCAAGGAATGTTTGGACAACGCTGTCAGACACAGGGTCTGCATTTTGAATAGTCCTGTGTGGAGCCAGGGGTTGGATTCAATGATCCTCGTGGGCCCCTTCCATCTTGGGATAGTCTGTGATACCTCTTTTTTAAGGTTATGATCCAATATTCATAACTACAGTTAGGGACTTGGAATGGCTCTGTTAATGTGTCTGTATGACTAAGATGCAGCAGGCAACCTCCATCGTGCTCAGATGGCCAAATCCCACTCACTCTTTTACACTTGCATTGGTTCAGCACGATGAGTTTCATTTTTGGCACTACCAGTGAGCGCTTTTGTCAGTACAAGAAGTTAAATATGGCAGAAGTGCTGCGTGACATCAAGACACATTTTACAGCAGCATCTCTCACATCACCAGTGGAAGAAAAGGATCCAGCTCCATCCCACAGTGCGTCACACAGAGGACATCTATATCACACCGACGCGAGCTGGTAAACACCCACGTGAGCTAACTTTAAGCTCAGCAGCCAGGGCAGCAGCCATCTGTGTGGGGGTTAACACCAATTCTGCTTTTCCATTTCCCACACCAGCAGGTAGGCTTCCCCGCCTCGGCTCCCGTTGCCATGGCTGCATCGCTAGCAGTCCCCAAGCAGCCAGTTTAAAGCTAATTTGGGTAAGCCTGCATTAGCTGCAGACATTTTAGGGACTGCAGTGTCGGTGTCTTCATAGCCATGAAGGGCTTTCAGAAAGATTTCAGAATAGCCATGTGATTTTTTCCTCGTATCTACTGCTGCTACTGATGGAGCGAGGACAGGTTCGGGGAGGTGGACAGGAAGGCGAGTTTCCTAAGATGGTCAAATGTAAGAGCATGCTGCAACCAGCCCTGGTATTTTCTGCAACGATAAAGACATAACTGTAACAATGAGAATTCGTGTGTATAAAACCAAATTTTTGTTCTCCTTTATTACAGTGAAGAGCTTGCCATGAAAAGAACTAGGTTCTGTATCTTTCTGGCACCACAGATGAGATTATTTTATTTTTTTTTAATTAACTCCTTGTATTTTTATAAAAAGAAGGCAACTGTTATACCGTATTATTACTACATCCAACAAATTAAATTGTAGACACAAAAAAAAAGCATTAATCTCTCTGTACCTGATTTTTTTTTTTTTCTCAACGTTATCTTCTCTAATCCCAGAATTAGCATACCAAGGCATCCAGTAACGGTGTCCTATCATTCCCTTATCTGCTACACACCACGTTTGTACTCATTTCAGCACTAGGTTATCTCTGTAGCCTGACAAATCACTTGACATCGCATACACTCGGGTTGCAGTCTCTGGAAATAAATAATTTACTGTTATCTATTCTATAAATACCCTCAGCACAAGTCATTCAGTAACTGCAATGGTAAGCCGCCTGAATTGAAGAAGAGACCAATGGTCTCAGCTGCATTATAAAGTCTCTTAATAAATTACCTAAATATATATGACAGCTTTCTTAAGTAAGTTATCGTCTCTCTCCAGAGCAAAGTATTTTAAAGTAAGTTAGAGTGATTGGTAAGTGTATTTCCTTCAAGATGCTAACACAGGCAGATCGATCTCTGTGGGTCATGCTCATTGCAACAGCCCCAAAGGGCAGTGTTAGAACACTCTCTCTAATGCTCAGATAACGGAGCATTAAAGCAGTTTTCTCTTTAGCTAGAGATTTCCTGTTCCAAGACCAAATTAATCTGAAGACTTAGAAGAACGAAACCTGCTTGGCAATTTTTCTAATTGAGTGGTCAGTCTGCTGTAAGTTGCACTTACAGAAATAAACTCACTCCGAAGGTACGCTGCTCACATATACTATCCCAGACAGAATTCACAGGAGACTGAAAAAAGAGGAAGCGCCCAAACCATTCAGAGCTGCTCCTACAACTGAGCATCAAAGAAAAGCCCAACCAGCACCGCAGAGCGAGGTGTGCGTTTCCATCACGCTTGGAGAACGAAGTGAATTGCTTCACACGGCACATTTCACACATCCGAGCAGGGTATTAATGCACAGCAGCTAACCAGCTCACATCCCTACTTATTGCGTAGCTTCAGTTTGTGGAGGAAGTTCAGTAATGGATTAATTCACCTACAGCAGCACTTCCTGCTGAAGTGTCTGAATGCCTTCTATAAAGATACCTCCAAGGCCACTTCAGAGGAAAGGAACGAACCATTTGGATGCGACCCCTTGATGCTTAATTACCAAAAAACAGAGGTTTATGTTAAGGGTAGGACAGAAATTTGTAACTTGGCTACCAGTCAAGAGGAGAACGTAAAGCAAATGCCAGCAAACACAGATGGTCTTTCCCTTAGAAACAGATTTTGCTATCGTGCAGTTTGTTCAGACATCATGACCAGATAATCTAGTTACTAATGTGTTTTTCGTAAGCTTCACTTTTACTACTCCTCAAATGTCTTATTTTCTACAATTTTCAAACCACACGACACGGCATGTTGCTGGAGCTGTCCATTGATTTCATGTCCGTTCATTATTAAATAATTAACATTTCTTACTTCGTAATATCAAGTAATATCCTGTACCTCCTATGCAGTTTTATATTTGCACCTCGTTCTGGAAATAAGTCAACAGGCAGAATTTTACAACTAGAGGGTGCTGGAGGACCATAATGCGATCTGATAGGCAAAACTCCACGACCTTTAGAGGAAAGAAGCAAAATAAAATAAATCAATTATTACTTCTCAGCAGGACAAGTTAATATATTCTGAGCTAATACAAATACTGCAATATTATCTATTACAAATAAAAAATATTATTTTATAGTTGATTTTTTTTCAAGTTTGCTATTAAACTTTGCTTTTGTCCTTAGTCTTTGTGCTGTAATGAATGAAAAGCCTTTATCTTAACGGTACACATTCCTTTTGCTTCCTTTTGTTTGAGTTGGAAAGCAATTACAGCGTATTATTGATTAAATGTTTTATGATAAAATGCAAAACCCATCAAGTAAGCAGGAAAGCAAGAAGGAACAAAGATTAATTTAACAATAAAATCTGTAATTGAGATTATACAGATAAGATGCGGACATTAATTACAGATAAATCACTTAAGAGTTCTAACAAGAAAATTATCTTCCAAAAGTCATATAATTTCCAACACATGATAATTGTTTTCTTGCCTTCCAATACTGTAAGAAAAAATACAAGTATGAGAATAATGTCTATAAATATAGCACTCTGATGTATGTATAAAAGTTACCCCTCCCTTCCTTCCTCTCTTTGAGTTGTCCTTATTGCTTCTTAAAGTCCCTAACAACTCTGTAAATACCTTCAACAGACAAAAATTTTGAAACCTTGAACTAGACCCTAATGATAACAGATTTTCCTCCAGTTCAACGTGGAGGAATTCCTGATTTCTCTTTCATAACATTTCGGATGTTCTTCCATTTCCTCTTATCAGAAAGAAATCCAAAAGACAAACCGCGACTGCCTAGTAAAGAAAATCTCCAGGAGAAAACGGCAAGGAAGTTGATAGAAAAGCGTCCAACCTTATTCTGAACAACAGATCTCTTCCGCTCAAACACGAGTTGCTAATTCCAGACTCAGGAATGAGAGATTCTGTAGGAATCATGAGTCATAAAAAGAAGTTAAGCCAGTAACCACCAAAAACTTCAAAGACGGAAAGTCAACCACGCTTTTAGGTGGCAGTAGCACGAAACACAGCCTCTGCATGGGTTCCACCTACAACCAGTGCTGGGCTGTTGATCACAAAGTGGCAGTGGATAGAAAACCACAGTTAACAGATCCACCAGGTGCCCAGAGAAGCCAGCGTGATCTGATTCTCTCTTTTTATATTCCTGCTTTGCACCTTCTGGTTGCACAGGCTCATCATACGTGGACAATGCTCACGTGGCAGGCAGCAACACAGAAGTGATGCGAGAGCCATATGCCTTGCACTGGCTCAACACATCCTATAATAGCTAGAACTGCAGCATGACAAACATGAATTTATCTGTTTTTTACCTTATGGAATATTTTGGGTATTTAACTCAGTCCCTTCCTCTCTTACGAGGAGCCCATGATCTGTATTTCCTTTAATGAATTGCCAAGTTAGCGGGAACTCTCCTATTTCAATATTTTAACTAGATGTTACTGCCCCAGTTTTACACGTGGATACATGATTCCCCGCAGTATGTTGTCAAGGGCTGAAGAATATTCCCTGCGTGCTCCTGGGAAACATACGCTACTCAGAGTGCATATGTGCAGGAAGCTTTCATTTGTCTGTGGTTCATCTCATGTCTTGCCCTTATAGAGGGGTGCACCCTGGCACCCACGGGAGACCATAGACCACTCCTGCCTTACACACCCTGGGGAATCCACGTCTCTGGTTTCCTCTGGAAAAACAGAGAACAGCCCCTAATCAAACTGTTTCATGCACAGGACCTTATCTTCCAAAAAGTAGCAGCCAAATAAAAGGGTTAGGGAGGGCAGCCATTAATTAACAAATAGGCAAAAGAATCTGTGGTATATTTAATAGTCTCAGACCCTCAGATTTTTGGGCATTTCTTCTGGTAGCTAGATGCTAGCTTTGGTCATCTGCGCTACAAAAGGAGAACAAAAAAGTATAACTTGTGTTAAAATGGGGTTTCATCATGAAAACAAAGTGTCTTTAAACCAAAGGCTTTCAAGGGGATAAACAAAGCAAAACAAGTAAGACATACCAGATTCAACGGAAAATAAATTGTGACTTATACTGCAGGCTTGCAAAACACTAGAGAAGACGAGCCAGAGAACAGAGTAATGTAAAAATGTATAACATAACCTGGTACTGAACTGCACCTCGTGCTGTTTCTCCAAAACTCCGGATGCCATCAGTCTAGAAAGTGGACTGTTTGTTTTTGACATATCGTATCTAGCTTGGGCCTAAGGAAACAACAGCCAAAACTGGGCACAACGTTTTATTGTCAGCATATTCTCACACACTTCTGAAGTGTGCTTGCTCGATGGATACAATTGCTTTTTTTTTTTTTTTTCCCCCTCCCCTAAATGAGTTGATTTTACAAAATTAGCAATTCTCTGATTTTCTTTTTTCAACATAGGCAAGATCAGCTTATTCAATCCTGCCTTTGCTTACCAGGTCTAAATGACAGGATGCACAGCTTAGCTTTTTCTTCAACAGTGCCATCTAAAATTATACAAGCACAAGATGTTTTTTTTTCTTTGAAGGTCAGCAGAGAAGCTGTTAAATACTACATATACTAGAATACTGATTTTAATAATACTCAACGTGCACATCAGTTTCATTGTCAGAAACACTTTAAATCTCGGTATGTTACTAATAACTGAAGAGTTATTCAGCCTTATAATGTAGTATGCATTATCTTTTACATAGTCCTAAAGCAGGATGTATGCTGTACATGTATATACACCGTTGGTAGGAGCACAGACATTGCAGTGTCATGCTTTCATTCAAATTTCGATGCCATATTTTCAGTACAATCGCATGGCATCAAAATGCAACATATTGCTTTGCAAATGCAAATTATTTCACACATCGGCCTTCATGACAGGGAAGGGGTATGAAATGGCATATATTTTACAGATGAAAAAATAAATAAAAGATTTATCATAAATATATGGACCAGTATATGACGTTGAAGAACAAGAAGCAAAAAGGAAACAGTGCTCTTGCATAAAGATCAATTCTCTTTGCTGCTGATGGAATGACAGGCTTGGGAGGAGGAGGCTTCTTGTTGTTCTTGGCTTGAGATTTCCCGAGCCCATTGTTGACTTCAATGGGCTTCCCATAACAGTCATAATTTGATAATTCAAAATCTCTCGGCAAGCTTCCAACAATGCTGAAATCGTTGGACCTCAGATCAGATTTCGAAGTGCAAACTTTTTTGCATCTGGTCTCACCAACCTACGAAATAAAGAGTAAGGGGAATCATGATCTACTCACCATATTTCATTAACAAAATTAATGCAGCTGCTAGAGAGCACTGCAAACAAACATATAGGAAATTGCTTGTTGATAGGGATCCATTACATCAGCCTCATTTGCTGAATGGTCGCATTATAAAGTACTTAAGGATCATCAGTCAATCACATAAACTAATCCAAACATTCATAATTGTGTAGTTTTTCATGCACAAGGTGCCTCATGCTGTGAAACCTGCTATATGCCTTCATTTTAAGATGATAGAAGGGGAGAGAATAATTTTATACAGAATATTTTTGGAAATAGATCCTGTGCTGATGAACCTGCAGGAAATATACTATTCAATACTTACATTTTTCTGAGACCTGGATGCTCCTGTCAGAATTAACCCTAAAATTCAGGTTTTGATCCAAAACTTGAAGTGTGTTCTGGTTTTAAATACTGGCCACCTCAAGATCCTAAATCTCAACCTAGGTTGATGACCTTGTCATGTGAGAAGACACTTCCTTTGTATCTGCAGTCCTTGATGTCTCTCTGAAGAAGGTAACAAAGATGTGACACCATTCTTGGTACTTTCATCGCTATCCTGGATAATGGTCTAACTGGGAAATCTAAATTGAACAGTCGAATACCTACCTGTCTTTCCTACAGCTTCATCAGTGCTCTTGGGGATCAAGTACTACCATGCTAAGAGATAACCACAGGTGAATCCCCCTTTTCTATAAACCAGACAATCCTATTGGCAATGAATATATATATATATTTTAAAAAGGCGTTTGGTGTCAATCAAGTGGAAGTATTTTGGAAAAATAAGTTTTGATCTTCTCTTCCTTGGATTTTAGAAAGACACTATTTCAGGTACAACAAATCTCTGAGAGGATCACCCCACACTGTTAGGTAGCTTGAAGGAATTTGAAGACTTCTTGCAAGGCACTGTGCTATGTGGCTTTGGTAAATCTCCCATGAAGTTTCATTTCATTCGGAGTACACAGAAAATTAGGATAAAAAAAGAGAAAATGAAACATAACTGCATCATTAATAATGCCATTTGTTCATGTGAATAATCTGAGAGTTGGAAAAAATGCTGGTTCACAAATCTGGTGATACACATGGGCAAACTGACATTACGGTAACTCCTGGGGCTTCCTGAAGTCACTCATCCACTAAACTTTGGTTCTTTCCAAAGCTTCCCACCCCCTGCTCCCAGTAGCCTCTCTCTCCACCGCAAAGCCTTCAGGCATTCTGCTCTCAGGTCTCTCCACCTTTGGTTTTCTACAGCCTTAGCCTGATGGTTCAGGATATTTCCATTATCACATTTTCTAACTTATTAAAATAGCTGGAGTAGAATACAGCACCAGACTTAAGAACAAATGAAAATATTTTGGAGAATATTATTGGCTTCTCTGTGATAACTGACAAGTTATCCTGGATAACAAGAACCATGGCAGTCAGGAAGAGATCTAAACTTGGGCTGGGGCTTTCACTCCCATTGCTTACGGTCCATTCTTCATATTTCCAGAGACACACTGTAAAACTCAAAGATACTAATTGCTATCTATGTGCTCTCATTACACCCCACAATATTCCTGTTCCCGCTCCAGTATCTAAGCAGTGCTCTGGCAGAGGCTTTTATAAATCAGTTCTCGCTCATTTGCAGGAAGGAGAGGTGAGGGAACAGCTTTTGGGTCACCTCTTCCTTACAAGTGGAGGATTGCTCACAACACGTTCACACAGAGCTGTGCTCAGTTTATTGCCAGCTGTACCACTGATTTATCATGGGGACACTCTTGTAAGAGCAACCTGGCCTCAATTTTTCTTTTCTAAGCCTGTGCTTCTATTCTAAAAAATTCCTTTCATTTCCCTGGGTTTACAAATTCAAGGTGCTTCTATTTTCTATATTCAGTTCCTGCCTGAACATATTGTTTAATTTCTTCCCACACATCCCTTCAGCTCTCCAATATTTCTGTTGTTTTCACCTAAATCCTCTATGGCTCACACCCACAGCCTTCCTTAAACCAAGTGAAACAATATATGCTAAATGCACTTCAATTGCTTTTTATTAACCCTGTTTGTGCTGGCAGTGTAACAATACTTCTGACACCTACCAAAGGCTACAAGGACCGTTTCTGTGGACAATGACACCAGGGGACTTGACTTTAGAGCATTCCACACAAAAGACTGGTGAAGAAAGTAAAACTAACAGCTTCCCACACCTCTTACATCCTTTCAGCTTCATCCCGACACAGGATGTGGTGCTGGGAAGTATCTGCTATCATTTAACTTACGTGCTTACCTCAGTGTGGTGACCCATGGGCCAGGCCCAGCCTGCACGATGGCCCCAGGCCCACTGCACTGGGAACAGGGGAACGAATGCCACATCCAAGGCAGAGCCAGGGGCTGCTATCCTCCTGCCAGCACACAGATGGAGAAGAGCAGGGGAAGGCGTCGGGGCTCTCTCTTGAGTTCGGCCCAAAATACAGCCTCGTTCCAGCTCCTCCCAAGGAGAGCCTCCCTGTTGAGGTTTGCTGTGGTGCACAGCACACCTGCCCTTCGATGCACAGCTCAGCAACATCTAAAGAGGGCTTCCAGAATCCAGAAGGTCTGTTGCCATGATCCATTCTCACCTTTTCCAAAATTTAGGCTGACGGATGCTGCCCACAGCTGCAGTCTGTGGACCACTTACACTAGGTTTTCCTTTTAAAACATTCAGAATGGAGATTTTTTTCTATGACCTTGTTCTCCGCAAACATATGTGCCTCGTTTCTAACCTGAGTTTATTTGGCTTCAATTTGCAGTCACGAGGCATGATTACACTTAGCCTGATTAACTGCTGGTACTTACAGATGGTAACAAACCTAACCCTGATTTTGCAAATTCAGACGATGCAATCAGGCTGACACAGGAAGCCAAACATTCTGCAGAATTTCATACCTCCACACCATTATTCCTGCCAAACTAACTGATAATCTTTTAGAAAACTATATGGTTTGATTAAATCAATAAACATGCTGATCACCTTTATTTTCACTGCCCATTTTAATGTATTGGCAAACAGATTCAGTTATGAGTAATATTATTAATAATTCATTATAATTATTATTAACCCCCTGTTAGCTATTCAGTATTTACCATTGATTGATGTCAGTCATAATTATTCATGTTATGCCATTTAGTCTTTAGAACTATTGGCACAAAATTAGCTTCTCGGAGTCTTCTGGAACCCTCCCTCTTCAAAAGAATTTATTAAAAAAAAAATAAAAAAAATCAACATTTATGTTCAACAGCACTCAGGGACCAGCTCTTTAAAAAATCTTAGAGGAAACTTTAGCTGACATTCTGGTTTTAAAATACCTGATTTTAATAGCCACTGTTAAACGTCCTCATCACCTATGGGTGATGGAAACTAGTTCATCACCCGATTGAATATATCTGGCTTTTTCCCAGACAGAAACTGGAACATTTGATCAACACTTTTGTCCTTTCTGCTAATTCTTGAAACTTACAGCATCTCTGTCTGGCATTGGACCATTGCTCTTGTTACTGCTTTTATCTCGTTGCTATACATGTAAAATAACTTTCTGTTGCTCTCAGTTATGCTGATCATACATTCCTTTTGTTGCCTGCTTTTTTGCTGTTGTTGTATCTTTTTCCTATCTATTTCCAAAATCTTCTGGATTTCAAGTTATATTAGTTGCTATCAACTTCTCCTTTTGCCACTACGAAGAGAAGATAAACGCTTGAACTTGAGTTAGTTTTCAGTCACTGGGGAGTCTGTTTTCAATTATTTACTTCTTTGTAATTGGTACAGCTTTCCTTCTGGTCTGTAGCTGTTTAAAACATTCTCAGATAGCTCACCAGCACCATTCTTATTTTTTGTTTATATTCTTCCAGCCAGATGAGACAAGATGATTTTCAAATTTGTAAAATCTGTCCTTTCACAGCACCAAAAACACTAGAACTCGACTAAATTTGTTTTGTGCAAATAAAGACCCTCTTCACTTGACTGTTCATCCCATGAGCAAGTCCTCCTTCTCTGCCAGGATGAAGTGCAACTTGGAATCAAGAATTTACGAGATGAGAAACGCACTGCCTATAATTTCTGGCAAAGCTTCAAAAGATGAAATAGCAGCAGCAGCCTCTTGAGCTCAGCACGAGTCCCACAGGCTGAAGGGCCTCCCCACTGCAGCACAGCACTGCCTGTGCTCCCTGCACAGCACCTCTCCTTGGCCACAAAACATTCTGTTGCACCCAACCTCTTCTGGCACACACATCTGTTGCTGGTCCTGCCTGTTGTGCAAGAGTCTTCCGCACCAGATGAAGGAGTAGTTGCAACAAATTTCATCTTTCTTCCACTTGCCCCGTGCTCTTTTCTTGCTTTTAGCATAATGATAGATTTAGATCACCACTGAAGTGATGACTGCTTAGCATTAGTGGGTATTCAGATTCAGACCGAGTATGTTCTGTGGTGTAGCCAACAGGACCTTGCTATCACATTCCAAATACCGTATTCCCTGCAAATTTTCATTACCCCACTAACTGCAAAGTGAAACACAAATAATATTTATACACAAAATATCATCACAGCCTAGCTGAGGTTGGAAGAGACCTCTGGAGACCATCTAGTCCAGCCCCCCCTGCTCAAATTGGGGTCAAGGAGAGCAGACTGCTCAGGGCCTTTTTACAGTCATGTTCTGAATTATCTCTAAGGATGGATACATGAGTCACTAGAGCAGAAAGTACCTACTTTGTACCTGAAATGCTGTCAGCAACTATTAAAATAGATCGTAGCCTGTGGTTTTCCACGCAAGATAAAATATAATAAAATATAAACTGGTTTTCTGGTGGTTCTGCAAGAAAAATCTGAGTCTGGAGTATTATTCGGAGGGAGAACACAGAATATGAAGATCAGATCACCACAGGTCACCACCAGTGGTCAGGTATATCATAAATCAGTTAGAACATGACGCATATCAGGCTTCAGAGCCGAGACGCAGCTCTGACAAGATAAGGCAAGCAAAAGCACTACTGCTCTTTAAAAACAACTGGGTTTAAAGCTATTACCACCACTTGCACAGACCTATTCATCATCTGCCAGAGCCATTCTTTTAGGAAATGTTCACTTTTGTCACCAGTGCATTTTCTGTGGGAAACAGCTTCTAGAAATGCGGCTTTTCAAATGGAAAGGTGCTGTTACATTTAACTATGCTCCTTGTAATCATGCCATCAGCTAAAGAAAAAAGAAACTGATTCATCTCCAAAACATTTCCCTCTTTGCTTGTTTTTCTCACTGTATGATGTTACATTGCTAGGAAACACACTTAAACTCCTACTGAGGATTCCCAATAAAAAACCATTGCCAGTGGTTACCACCAGGTTGCATAATTTTCTCCTCTGCTTAGAGCTACAGCTACTTGCAAGTCTCTACGAGCTAAGGGAGCCAAACAGTTCTCATGGCTTCCAGCCTGTAAATGCAAAGCCATTACAGCTCCTAGTAAAACCATCAAAAGAGCTTACCCTGGATTTTCTCTTTCTTTTCTACAGATTCAGGGTGATCGTGCCAGAACGCACCCATTGACTTTACTCACAAGGACACTAATAAGCCTCTGGGCTTAAAAATGGCACTGACCTTTGAAGGGTTTTTGCTGGGTGGGGGTCATGAATCATACAGCACAGGCTCTGGAGCTTAGTGCATGCTGGCAACATAAAGTTGTACCTCCGCCAGTAGCCAGGACTTGGTAGAGAAGAGAATAAGCTATGCACCCACAGAAGGCTTTCTTCTCCTTTGGCTGATTCTCAAATTGTGAACCTGGTTTTTATCCTGCCATCTTCTCTGCCACTGGTGGTGACCATCAGTCGTTATCACCGACTCTGCTGACACAGTGCCAGAAGTGCTTTCAGCCGAGAATTTCCAGGGGTATGCTGCCAGGCTCTGCTACAGGGGACTTCTTCTCCTCACCTTCTATTACAAATGGCATCAAGCTTCTAATTTTTAGGATATACTGAAAATTTTCTCGTCATGAAAATGTATATACTGTAAGTATAATCCTTGTTCCAACCTGTTTTTAAACAATATGAAACATGGGCACATCTTGAAGTAAAATAAAGCAATTTCTCTTTTTAAACTTGATTCCCCTCTATTAACTTATGGCTACGTAACAGCACCTTGTTGTTAATATCTCATAACAAAGAAGTGCTTCATTTAGTCTGGAGAAGCATTTCTAAATGCAAATATTCATGCCTTCAGTTTTCCCCCACTTGGAGTCTTGTGCTTCCAGGTCTTTCCTGTTGGCTTTACCTTTGAGCCTCACGCACTGTTTCAAGTACAGCTATAGTGAAATTTACAGCTTATGCCCTTTTTCACTTTTTCCTTACTATCGTCGGGGTTTCAGGACTTGGTGCATTCAGATTTCTGCATGCCTCTTGCGAGGGAAAAAACAGAACATCCTCAAACATTTCTGCAGATTGCACACACATTTCAGGGATTCATTTCCAAAGAGTCCTACTTTCCTCCTAAAGATACGCATTGTTTCACCTATCATCTCTCCAGATATTTATCACAGCACGTGTTCTCTCCTCATGCACAATACTGATGAGAAACAGCTCCTGAAGTTCTGGGACAGCACACTGGCTTTCATATTCTTTATGCCTTTCAATACACAGTTTTTCCATTACCTGTTTCTTTAACGTTTCCCTCCCTTGCATATTTGCCATGTGACAAATGCATTCTTTACTTGATCATTGCTAGCTCTGTATGGGAGCCAGCCAAATGTTGTGGGGCAGGCCTAGTTTTGGATTAAGAGTCAGAGCTACTGAAAGATTTAGACCTAGTCTCATTTTGGATTGTAGTACAAGCTTCTCCAGGGTTGAGAGCTTTCAAAGTACTCCTAAGTGGTAGCGAGGTCAGAGAGGGAGCTTTCAGCTGGGTATATTTATAGTGCTCGAATATATAGAATGTAGTTCATCCGTAGATGCATGTTAAGGGCTTCGAGTCATGTTTACCTATTTAAATGCATCATTCTTTTGAAAGATGCTAATTATCCTAGATGCTTGAGTATCTTAGAAATGCTCAAAACCTCTGAAAGTTATTCTACTTGTTGATTCTGTATTTGGAAGTTATAAGTGATCCAAATGTCTAACTTTGAGAAGTTTAATCTATCTTTGTCTCACTGAAACAAAATGCACTGCTTTGGGGGGAGTGTTTCAATTACAGGACAAATGTTCTTTATGTGGTTCTGAGCCATTTATCCTAATCAGGCTTCCTCAAGGCCTAGAAATACACTGTGCACCCAAACCTACTTTCTTGGAAGAAAATATTGAAGTACGACAGGATAGCATAGATGATAGAAGTTATCATTTCATACTCCCCCTAGCTATGACAACAGCAGGCAAGTTAAGATGCACCTGCTAAGGTGTACACACTGAAAAGAGGCAGTAATTTAGCAGTATGCTTTTATTCCCACTACTGAAGAACTGTAGGTTTTTTATTCACCTTGTAACTGACCAAGCTTTATTCTCATAGTTGCACTTGAAATAATAATAAATAGATTTTACGCTGCTCTGCTGGACTGTTGCAACTATTTTGTCACTAGAAAGAGCTGCATTTGGGACCCACAAATCGGTGAACACAAGTGTAGCACATTCAGTTTAGTGGAACTGTGGCTGAACCATTTCCACTCAGTTCTCATGCTGCCTGCAGTTGGGGAATTACTTGCGACTCAAGTCGAAGCAGACACAGGATTGCTCTAATCTGAGCCTGGTTGCCTGCCAAAACGTTTCCCAGGAGGCTCGGTTGGATGAGAATTATGGTAGCCAAGTGCACTGCTCTGCACTATCAGCAGCTCCTCTGAATTGGGGGTAATCAGTCATGAGGCAATGCCAGCTTTACACTAGGGCTGGGTTTCTGCCATCCTGGCATAAACAAGTCCCTCTTTAAGGATGCTTTCAAGTTGCATCGTACGCTACTGACATTGTCATTTGAATCTGGCCAAATAGCTTTATTTTATCCATCTGAATTGTTCAGCCATTAAAAATTATAAGACATATTTATATTCCATGCATTGTAGCACAATCTATTTTCTTCCCTAGAATAAACACCAACTAAATAATACTCAGGACTGAGGGTAGTTGGCCTGGGATGTCTCATAACTTCTGGGGTATATGGAGAACTTTGGCCCAAGCTAAAACGTACAACTAGTCTTCATTCATAGAACAAGCTCTGACCACTTCACCCGTACTCTATCTGGCAACTCAAGAAATGCAGGAACTGTTTGACAGACAAACAGACCTGTCTTTTATTTACAAATGCCAAGACTTCTGAATCCCTGGCTGTAGAGATTCTTTACATGCAACGCGGTGCAGCTGTGGCCCTTCCAAGGAAAGCAATGAGCCGGGTGTTATTTGAGTATGCTCTCAACAAATACTGAGTGAAAGTCTTGTCCTCTGAATAGTTACAGTTTGACAGCTGCTATTTATTATTAAAACAAAAAGGGCAACTGTAAAGCTGCTTGCTACTTTATTTACCTGAAGCTCAGCAACAGCTATGGTGCTAAGATATTCAAAGATACATTTTTCACTTAGTATATCTGATGCCAAATCAGCAGGGACCAATGGGTCAGACGGTTAGCCATTGATTACAAGGATATTCTTAGCATCTTGGCCACTTCTAAGATTAAAGATTATCCAAAATTATTACAGCAGGGTACTTCTGGAACTACACTAATGTAAGATAAAGCTGATTTTGTGCGTGCAGCTTGACAGCTCTTACCTGTAAAGTGCTGATGTGGACAGGAGTCCCCGTGCCGTTCACAGTGTTCTTTTTGGCAGCGTTTCCACCTTTCCCTTCGGCTTGTTCTGCCTTGGCAATCTTGGCCTTTTCAGCTTCAATTCTCTTTGGGTTGTTCAGCATTACCTGAACCACTGCATACTCCACCAGCGACGCAAACCCAAAGAGAAGGCAAACAATCAGCCAGACATCTAAGGCCTTCACGTAAGACACTTTGGGAAGTTCAGCAGCAAGAGTAGTACATTCAGATGCCAAGCTGAGCACTGAGAAAATACCTACAAGAGGAAAAACAAGATATTAATTAAAGCAACCTTAGCCTTATCGACACTTGCTGTGCTCCTCTTCTGAAACAGACAACATCGAAGGATGAGTTGTAACAGTGAATGGGACTTGACAAAGTGGCAGGTATATTTTGCAACAGGTAAACAAAGTGTACGTGCCTTCAGTGAATGAGCAAGTTCAACTGAATGTACGGTATTGTTAACGATGAATTATTAATAATGAGTACCTTCATTTTGTGGACTGAGAAACAAATGAAGCTGAACTGATTGCTGCAGCTTTCCTGCCCCAGCACGCATCACACACTGGGAAATGGGCTTTCCAGAGACTTAAGCCTCTGGAAACATGCACCTAATTCTGGGAAGATGGAAGAGAAATATATGACATTTAAATCAAAAGATTCCAAGTCCTTTAAACTAGCCTTGAAGAATCACTGCTGTCCCTGAAATCTGTGCTGTGCTACAGCAGGAGCCGTTCTCTGAATGACCTGTCCACAAGCGTAACATTGAAAGCTCAGGTGGGACAGCTTTTCATGCGCACCTTAAGAAGTCTGTGTTCACAGCTCACTGTGAAGATGAAAACACTGAGGTGACTGAGGGTCTATGGACACCCTCCGATTGAGCTTCCAGTATTCAGAGGAAGCTTTTGAGATAAAGGGTTTTTGAGGAAGTCCTTATCATGTAAAAGCACATCTGCAAAGGCCGTTGAAAGGTCACACTCATCGTCAAACTGGGTTTCAACAAGCACCGCTCCTTACAGGGCTTCCAAACACCACCATTAGCACAGGACTCACATCACAAGAGACAAAATACAAGTGTGACCTCAAAGATCCCCCACAGACACCCAGAAAACGGGAATAGTAGCTCCATTTGGAAAATAACTTAAGCAACAGTTGTCAGATGGAGGAAACTTATTTCCACTTCCCAGATCAGAATTTCCCCTTTGTTTTTGTGAATGCTAAGGATAAAAATCATCTTCAGCTATGAGTGGGTGGCTCCATGAGAAGTAATTGACATCTACAGAAACGTTGCCCAAGAGCAGATATTCTGTTCACCTTATGATGTTTCTTATAAGGATCATATGTGCTATCTAAAAAAAAATATATATATATAGATCATTTTCTTTAGATTCATTTAACTGAAGATGTGAGAATGTTAATAAAGCTGAAAGTATTTGTATTGGCCTATAAAAGGCCTAAATTCTAGTTGATCATAAATATCAAACTCCTTTTGGTGTTGTCCCAGTTTGGACTTCAATAGGATTGATAACATACTTGAGTATTAATCTCAAACGGGCAACTTATTAGCTGCTAAAAGAAGAGAAAGTGTAAAGAAATAATTACAGTCATATGATTTTAAAATAGAAAATCTTACAGTGCTTTATTTAGAAATGTGTAATAACAATAAACAATTGCCAAGCTGGATTTTTTTTGTCCATTCTGATAACGGAGAATTGCCAGATGTTTTTATGTTGAACCAGAACAACATGGCCAATACTGAACAAATAAACTCAGCATCCACTCTGGCCTATATTTGAACTACTGGATCTCACACATTCAAGTAAAATCCTGCCCATAAGGACAAGAAGTGAGTAAAGCATAACCCACTTTTTTTTTTGTTATTTTGTTTTTTTTTTACGTTTTATTTTTAATGACCAATACCAGCTGTTGTTGGCTGAACACTAATTATGGATCATTGCAAACTGTAATAACAAGTGCAATTAAAACTGTGCTGGCTTCTAACAAATAAAGGATGCTTCTTCCTACTTCCAGTTTTCTGTTGATAAATTCCATTGAGTCCTAGGATGAAAACTTTATTCTCAGCATCAAAGAAACTGAAGAAAATCTAGGTGTTCAAGGCAATAGTAAAGGAAAACAGAAATATTCTGCCAAGCAGCTGTTTGCTTCAGAGCTCAGAAGAGACTCTGCACCAGAGCTGGAAGCTGTACCTCTGGCAGTACCTATGGAACACAGTGCAAAGACCACATAGCTCCAACATGGCTGATGAGAATGAATAAATAAGCTGCAAGATTGCTTATAAAAAATATTTTTTTAAAAAAAGGGGTGGTGTGAGGGGAGGGTGAAGAAATCCCTTATCTTCTCAGGGGACAAAAAGGGGAGGGGACATTAGTTCTTGCACACAAACTTGTCAATGTTCACTTTTCTAAGAGACAGTTCTACATGTTGTGTGTGATACCTTTTTATGGCAAAATGTATCTATTTGCTAGGATTGCACAGAGGCAAGAACTATTTTCATCCTCTCTCTTCCATTTATTAGGTCACCCACATCCAGCCTTCAGTCATCTCCCCAGATCTAACCAATCTGAGTTTACAGGATCTGCAATATGAGAAGCAACCTGCTGCCAGCAAGCTCTTCACATTTCAGTGATGTAAGGAAGACTGCATTAGAACCCTAATAACCAAATTATCTGCTCACAGGATTTTCTTCTTCCTCCCTGTCATGAAGGTTAGCTCACTGCCTAAAGCATGGTTGCGCAGAGCTCCTACTTGAAAAATAATACCAAAGGTTACACGTCTGTAGCATCACAAAGTGCCAATCCAGAAAAGCACTTGAGCACATGCTGCCCAGATAAACAAATTTCCTTTTTTCAAATTCATCAAACTTAACTGGCCCCAGCACCATCTCCTGGCAGTGAATTCCAGAGGTTAATTATATGCTGTATAAAATATAAAATAGCATTTTCTGGTTTATATTACTGCTTTAAAAAAGTCTGGCTTCATCTCAGTAGCATTATTGAAAAATACCATATTCCATCCTTCTTTCCTCATAATTTGCAATACGTAATACATTCTTTTCTCTCAGAAAAGAGACAAACTAAACTAAAAGACATAACCTTGCCAATCCTTCTTCATACTACAGTTCTCAAATACATCTTCACATCTTCCCTTTGAGACCTGACATTTGCTACGGTTTTATAAAATGAGTTGAACTAAGATATTGCTGAGTGCAATCATGATGAAGGGCACACCTGGCTGCCCTTTACACGTGGGGAAGCTCCAAGCTTCTAGTTCCTTTGTTGTACCCCAAACACCCTTAAGAAAGGAGGCATCTGACCGCTTACACCCTGGACTAACGCTGCATTCACTCAGGCTACTGTGGCTGGATGGAAGTCTCAAGTCCCTCAGATGCCTCAGGGAAGACCTTACTTCCTCTGGGGATCAAACAGCACTGAAAGAAAGAGAGCAATTTTTCAAAGAGATGCTGGCACACTTTGCACCTGTAAAGAACCGGAGAATCCTCCAGAGGACTCATTAGAAGCTGAAAAAGCAGCACTTAATTAGAAAGAAGCACTCAGTGATACTAGCTTTACATTGCTTAACCAGAGCTCTCCAGATACATGTCCATGATCTGATTGGATGAAACGTTATGGGTATTAAAAAAGTTTGCAACTTACTTAGCTCCTAGATGGACACAGTCATTTTCTTTGACTAAAAATACATCCTTTTCCCAGAATACAGATCCACCTACAAAATAATGTTGCATTTCCTGGTTTCAAAGTATCTCACATTCCTAACTCACCTGGAAAGTTCTGAGATTCCTAGCCATAAAGAACAGTAGTGCACTCTGCCCAATTCCACGTACCCATGGAATCCCCACCCAATTCTATGGTCCACAGAATTGAGTAGCGTGCACTACTGTTCCCAATTTTTTATTTAGATATTCATATGAAAAACTGAAGTAGCTTCTCACATAATGGTTGTTACACTTCTAACAGATCTCATTGGTAGCATTTCCTTAGGAGTACATATCGTTCACTTGACACAGAAATGTTCATCATGTTACATTTCAAGATCAACTTTCTTTAAGGATGGAGCTAGAAGGGTAAGCTTGTTGCCCTCTTGCAAACTGGAGAAACATAAATCTTAACCCAATGTTACCAACTTGCATTGCTAAATACTGACAAAGGAATAAAGGACGGTCAGATTCAGTGTTTGTTGCTTCTCTGGGGATTCAGCAAAAGTCATATAACCAGGCCAATGGTAAATATCTTTGAAAATGCATTATTTCAGAAAATGTAATATATAAAAGGAGTCAAACATGATACATAAAAACTGATAGACATAAATAAGCACGTATATTTAGTCATAAACACATCCATGCTACATAAATCATCACTATGCCTCTTGTAAATGCAGCACACAATGGATAAACCTGACTGGTCTGCTATTTGAAATGCGGGATTATAAAAGTAGAAGAGCTCACAATATGAAAGATACCTCCAGTTCTTGTTTCTATTTTTTAATTGAAGGCAAGATATATTTTCTCCAAACTTTTTTCTTAAAATGTCTTATGTTTTGCTTTATGGAAAGCATCCTTGCTACTTTCCCAGTTATTTGCTACTTGCTGCCAAACTAACATAGATTGCAACTCCTCCCCAACAACTACTAATATTTTAGGAGATCAATAAAAAGTTTTGTATTCTGAAACAGTTCCCTGTAAAAGAGATGCGTACAATAAGCATAATGAAATGTTTTCATTATGTTTAATTAGAGCAAGATAGGCAACTGTGACAGAGAAGCGAAAGTAGCACTTTAGTCGTGGTTCTCCAGATTTTGTTTGTTCTCCAGATTTGCCCAGCTCTTGGTTTATTTTGGCTATCATATCATTGGAGAAGAAAGAGGCATGGCAGATGTCCTGAGAGGGGAGCAAAATGGCTCAGACCAAAGTACCCATGAGCACTTCTCAACAAAATTTGGCAGGAATCTTTTGTGCTCCACAGGGATTTCAGACTCTAGTGATCCGTCTGGGACGGTGACAGGGCAGGCCTTGACCCTCAGGGTCTCTAGTGCTTTTCAGCACACGTTCATGCACATGAGGCTGAACGGGACTCATGTCCTGTGGGGATGTGCAGGTTAATGTGTGGGCAAGGTGCTCCAGGCCAGGGCCTGGAGGAATGCCTACACTGTACCCTTGAGGGGCTCGGAAACAGCCAAACTGCATCTCCTGGGAACATGGAGAATATGCGGAAAACAAGGGGTGTGGAGGTAGGATTGCCAGGGAAAAGTGGGGACAGGGAGGTCAGGGTACAGGGAAGAAGAGGTTGTGGCAGGTATGGGGATAGGATCACAAATAGACAGGTCAGGATGCAAGAGCCTGGCTCTGCATTTCACTGAGCACTTGCAATCTGCAGGCTGGGCCACCCCAGAGCTGGAGTCCCGTGTACAATCTAATCAGTCATGATAACATTGTTTTGATTAACTCCATGTCCTACAATCTCAGAATAAATGAAGGGCCTGCCTACTGTGCTATGCTGAGCAGCACGAAAGCAGGAAGCTGAAGTACTTCATGACCTGATTCTCTAATGAAATCAAGGATGCTAATTCTTTTCCAAACATCATTCTGTTTCTATTAATCTTCAGAAAACTTGCTATGAGAAGTAGCTACTTAGAGCCTTAGTCATCACCCTGCTTTCTTACTTGAAGTGTTCTTCAGATGCTCAAATTCCCATAAACTGCATATTGCTCCAGTGTCTGCAGCATCACTTGTAAGATAGGATCTGATAAGATCAGACTGTTCCAGGTAGAGAGAAGCAGAGTGTCCTCATCACATAAGCACTGAAACCATTATGAAGCAGAGTTTCAACATGGAGGTGGATTTTACACAACTAGGAATGAGGAGATTTCAGTGAAAATGAGCGGACAATGAAAGTGAAGTTGCTTTCTGTGTCCAGTGTCATGTTGTCAAAGCAACTGAGAATGGCTCGATGGTGTTAAGTGGATTGTGACAGCACGGGTGAAGGCAGGTTACCCAGTGGGACTCTTGCAGCACTCGCATCAGGATTGATCCAAAATGACAGCCAGGACAGAACAACAATTAGCAGTGTAGGAGCATAAACACCCATCATGTAAAATCCAACTTGTCTTCTTAAAGTGAAGATTACTTCTACACAAGTGTAATAACCTTGAAAGAAATAAATGCAGGTTAAAGTTTAATGTGCTTTGCAGGTCAACCTCTTCAGATTAGTATCTTCTAGGCATTTTTCTACTTAAGAGCAAAGGTTCATTGATTGGAATTTCTTTCTGAAGGTGAAGAGTTCAACGTGAATATGTTCAAATCACAGATCAATGTAACTTGCAAGTGTGATCTGCCATGTGGTACTCTGCGACCTGTGAGGCACCTTCTGTCTTTTCACAGCACACCAGTAACTGGCAGCTAAAGAGAGCCTCATCTTGAAGCTGGCTCCAACATCCAGGCCAGTTACCACCAATAGGGGCTGGCAGGCATACTAGCTTAAGCTCATCTGAAAATCCTACTTAGCGTAAATTTGTGAATAAGCCGGAATTTAAAAATATGTTCAGAAAGGTTAGAGTGGAAAGAGATGACTCTTTGCAGAAATTCTCCCAATACTGTAAACTGGTAAAGGTAACTCCTAAAACCGGTACAGAATTTTTTACAAAAGGCTTTAAATACAGTCTAGATTTTGAGAACAGGAAATATTGCCTCAAGGCTTCTGAAATGAGGAGCTAAAGCATACACAGGCTTCAGAAAATCTCTAATAAGATGAATTCAATAAAATAAAAGCTGCAGATGCTAGGGATTTGCTAGATGGAACAGAAGAACTGGGAAATCTGATAACCAGAAAACCAGTTCTTGTTCCTATTTTAACTCATTTAGTGGAACTGGTATTTTTATATTAAACATTAACATAAAGGCATTGTAAAAACATCATAAACTGTTCTATTACAAGGAATAGGCATTCCTACATTGCATTACAACAATACCAAAACTCATGTCAATAGCTATCTGTAAAAAAAAA
>WBMW01006394.1:238970-249927 GCA_013396635.1 Penelope pileata | reverse complement strand
GGAAAAAAAAACCTTTCTTTCTTTTTTTTTTTTTTTTTTTTTTTTTTTTAAATTCCTCTTTCCAGGGCAATCTTAAACATCTTCATTTATCTTGCTGTTGTTCTGTTGGGTGTTCAATTAAAACCATCACTAAAATTAAAAAGGACCCGTGACAGGTAAATGCAGCAGCAAGAGTAACATGAAACAGAGTGAAATCAAAAGCAGAAGGGTGCACAGGTCCCCACCCCACTGCGAGCAGGCTGCTAATGTCCCATACATGAACTTCTGACCTGTCTGTAGAACACGTTCAGTGACGATTTCCCATTCTCAGCTCCTGCAATCAGCTTTCCATACATTTTCTGACTGCTTTGCTGACTGTCATTAGAATTTGATAACCGAGATGCCACGTAAAAATAAGACCAACATCCCACAGAGGCACGCCACACACACCAACATCGTTATGTCTGACAAACATACACAAACTTATTTTATAAAGGGATGCAGTTAATTTCCTACATGTTTTCTTTAACTAGTAACAGCTGGCATAGCCTCTGTTATCCTGCTTAATTCTTTTTTGTTTTTCATTATTCTTTCTCATACCAACATCAGCTTGACAGACCTATGGGGTATTCTTCATAACATCTTGGTTCACTACTCGTTTTCATCACATCCTTCAGTTTCCTTCACATCCTCTGGGACTTGCACATTGTTCAAACATTTATTGAAGATAATATTAACCCTGCAAAAGGCTTTTGGACAGTTTTTTTTTTAAAAAAACAAAGTGGATGAATGTATCAGACCTCCTGACTCTAAGATGTCCATTTTCAGCAGTTTGCATTCAGCACCACACTTACTGACTACTGGAAAATTAAACAAACAATAAAGCAAGGAGTTTGTTCATTTTTGTAATGTGTCTTAACTTCCACTAGTATGTCCTTACCCTATGTACAATAAACCCCTGAGAATCTAACATTGAAGCAGTTACATAGCAGCAGGGTTTGTTTCTAACCTCTTCAAATAACAGATAAATTCACCTTCAAATAATCTTCCTAGGGTTCTGTTTATGGCTTTTTATATTTGATTTGAATTGGAATCATCAAGTATGTAAACGAACTGATGCACTTTTGCCACTTTGGGATTTGTGTTCAGTTTTCAGGGATGGCCTTTACCAATGAAGAGGTTGCACCAGGAATACCACAAAGCAGCTCTGTATGCTTTAATTGAAGTTATCACTAGCTGGACTACAGGAAAACAAACATTAAGTTTACTATCCATTTTGTAACAGGAATAAAATAAAGCATGTTAAGTGAAGAAAGGCAGGCAAACGCTTTATATACTCGATATAAGAAGGTTCATGGCCTTGCTTCCTCCAAGTCACACTTCTTAATACCTAACACATCTACATCAGGTGCCTACTGAAATTATATTTACAAAATACAAGACAGAGTTTGCTTCTAAATCACATATATAAAGTATTAGTGAGACAGCAAAACAAACCCCAACTAAATAGCTAATGAACAAACTTAAATCCCAATCTGTTTTATATTTCTGTAATGGGTTACTCAGAGAAGTTCATTAAATAGTAATGATGGCTACAGTCATTAAATGGTGATATCTGAACCACGCGAGACAATATGGACCCAAATTAAATACAGATGCTTGTAAAACACAAGGAAGAAAAGAGAAACAAAGCCTGAGAAATTAAATGAGTGAGCATCAAACAGCAAAAGAAAGCTGAATACAGCTGACAGTCTGACAGGTTTAATCGTCTCTTCAAGTAAGAGAAATAAAGCTGTAATCTTGTGAGATCTGAGTCGCACGGCACAAGCATGTTAATACAAGGATCTGCTCAGGTTGTTGGTTCAGGGGTCACCCATGAATTTAGACAAAGGATGTTGGCATGGTGATGCCAGCAGGGTGGTGCAGGCAGGGTGGCAGCACTGTCTGGTACAGAACACCACGGTCACGGCTGCTGCAAGACGCCGGGTTGAGTTTGGAGGTTGTGTCACATGCACACATTTTTCCTCACTTATATAAGAACCAAGTGACACAACAGCATCAGCTGCTTTGAGCTGGGGGAAGGAGCACAGAGGCAGTAACCACTGTTTGTAAAGGTGACTTTGAATGAGGCAGCTAGAATAGCCACTGGAAAAAAGCTCTGTGGAAAACAGCTACCCTTTCAGTCCTTCACAGTACGCTGTCGTTGAGCTACTCACTGAGCAGCACTCGTGCTGCCAAGCATCTTCACAGACTGGGTTACCTTCAGAGAGCCTTGCTGATCAAAGTGACAGGACTTCACCTGTAAATCAATAAATCACTGGTATAGCTTTTGGCCAGCTGAGACGTGATGTCACCCTCAGAGCGACAGATCAGCAGAATGACTGCATGAATCACTGCAGGATGGGTCAGGAACACACAGCAACTGACTGGCACACTTCAATCCCTGGGATCCCAGCTAAAGCCATGACCACCCCTGCTCAACTGGCCATTCTCGAATTCATGACAGGCAAAGGTGTGGACTATACAAGAAAAAAGGAATTTCAGCTGCAATATTCCTTCCCCAGAGAAGCAGTACTCCCATTTCCTACAGGCTGGCTCCCACACAGCACTCTGCACATCAGTTGGAAAGTCTCTTACTATCTTTCTTTCATCCAACTTTGAATTTTCACGTGAGAAGCTACTAACTAAAGATTCCCCTTGTATTTCCACCAGTTACAGGACATGCTGTAACTTTAATACACTTATTTCAGCTTGCATGGATTGCATGCATAGCTGCTGGAAAGCAGTAGGAAATGGAAATATAGCAACATTTTTCAAAGTAATTTACCAGTTCTAGTCAAGACACAGTGCATACAAAGCAAAGGGTAATGCAACTGAGGTCTCACAGTTGCCATAAAGGGAAAAAAAATTAATAGTAAAGCTAGAAATTGCCTTGTCAAGAATTTTGCCTAAACAACAATTTTTGGAAAAAAAGCAGATAATGTCCATTTTTTCTGCAAGAAACGAGAAAGCAAACTCTGTTCTCACTTTACAAACAGTGCCTGCAAAAGCCAAAAAGAAAACCAAGTACCCTGAGCCTGCTAGCATGACATCTCTGTGGGCTACAATTGGCTTCTCTCCAGCCTACAGCTCATATCATCAATGAATAAAAGAATGACTTCAAATACTGTACTGCATGGCACACAGTGAGGTGTCCATCTCCTCTTCCTTCCACTGCAGCTGTACGTATTTTGTCGCTGCCTTTGGAGAACATGATTAATACTTTAAATTGATGAGAAGAGATTATCTTCATAACTCATTAATCAAAATCCACAAGTTTAGATAAGCAGGTAAGCATAGCAAAAAAAAAAATTTGAAATTTATGTAAGTTTGTTCCATTTCTACCAAGGAAACGTGTCAGAAGACATTAAGTCTCTCTCTGTTGGGCTTGCATGACATCTACTCCCAGAGCTCACTGAAGTTACAAGGAGTCCTTATCACAGGCAGAGCCACATGAGGATGACTGGAGAAAGGAATTTCAACAATATTTATTCTACAGAAATGGGAAGGGGAACCTTTGCTGCTGTTTTAATTCACATTGCCCTGATCTCTAAAGATCTCATTATGCTGAAGAACCTCCCATTTTAGAAGAGTACATGAATATACTTAGGGCATGACAATCAGGGGAAAAAAGCAGTCACATGCCAGAGGGAAGCCAATTCACAATCCATCTTACAATACACCACAGTCCAAAGAGTCACATTGCGTGTTTTTTCTATTGTCAGCATTTATTCAGAGCTCATAGCTTGGATAAGCTAGCATCAAGCTTTGCTTTTACATAGATTACTGTCTGACAGATAAAAATATATATTCCAACTCACTGTTATTTACCACAAAATTTCCTATGCAACAATGAAACGAGATTTTAGTACAGTTCATCTAATTTATGGGATGGAAACTGGCATTTTAGTCATGTAACATGGCAGTAGATACCGGACAATGATAAAAATAAGTTTTGGGAAGCACAGCATCTGTCATGTGGCCATGCTCGGTATATTCTACTTCCCTGATACAAGCTATCGGAGTTCTGATTTGCAGGCATTTGAGTTTCTGAGTGCAGTAACTCAAAGCATAAAAACAGGTTAATACAAAACAAAGACATACTATTACAGTCCTTTGAGTGATCGCTGTGATCTCTAGCAGGCTTAAAAGCTACCTTTTCAACCTGGGCAGCCTGATTTCTCCACTACTAGGGACAACACCCCCAAATCAAAGTGATACTACTTGAATTACATTAAGGCTGCAGAGATTTAAGTGACTGTTTATGCATGCTCACAAATGCAGCTGGCAGCTAAACACTTAAAATTAGATGTGCAACTTCAGTACCTGAAGCAGAATATAGTCCTATGGTTTACCTTGCTTTTGGTTTTAGGGAAATTCAACCAGCAGGACCTAGTGCTTTCTCAGTCTGGAGGCTCTATATCAAGTCCAAGGCTCAAAGTGTGTAACTTTTCTGCACAACCATCTTGCCTCACCACCACCACACTCAGAATGGACTGAGCGTTGCTCACCCAGGAGGGAGGATTACTCAAAGAGACCCAGCCTACCATAGTTAATTACTGTTTTTACAAGAGAACTTAAGTTTTGCTTATATAGCCTTATCTTTTACTGCCCAGCATACTTATCCACTCTGAATACAAATTCCCAGACCTCCTGGAATGTGGCCCTGTCTGTCTGGAACCATGGCTTTCCACAAGAGCTACATGCTACAGAACAATTAAACCAATTGCTGTTACCGCAGGGCAAAAGAATTTTTATAGGAACCAGAACTGGGCTCTGCAATGTCTTTATCTGCAGAGTAACTGTCCCCACAACTAAACTCAGGCTGCTGTTTCAACTTCATTCCATCTTCTTCCACAAACTGCATCAACCCTCCCATCAATGAAATGAAAATGTCAATTTGCAAAGTTCATTTGCAAATTACAAATGAAAATGCTCACAAACTACCAGTAGTGTGTTCTATGAGATGGGAATGCTGGCAGAGATGATTCCACTCTTCACCATTTACATCTGGGGGACAATCACACGCTACAGACAGAGAGGCCATGTATACCCAAGCACTCAGGCAGAAGAAGTCCTCAGGAGGGTGGAGAGGATCCAAGGCAGAAGACTTGGAACTGACTCCAGTTTTTATGGGAAGAGCTCGTCAGAAGCCACCAATTAACCATGAGAAATGTACAGGGCACTCTCGCAGACAATTCTATGCTTTAAACACACCCAAAGGTTTTTCCCTCAGTTCCACTGCCTTTTGTTATTTTTTGAAATAAACTGCTTGTTGAACCTTGGCATTTGTGACCTTTGTAAGCTTCTGCCCTGGCAGATGGCACAAGCCATGTTTTCTGGAGGGCTTCGAGGGCCATTTCACAGCTTCTGAAGTAGCTGAGATGGTTTACTGAATATAAGCCAAAACATGATTTGTACTCCTGCTCTGTGGATAAGAAAGTTCCTATAGATATCATACAGTATTTACTTAATCATTTGTGTGTATATAAATCTCCACATGAGAAAACGCACACAGTTGAGACGGGATACTGCTTAAAAGCAGAGTCTGGAGATCACAAGGAAAGAACAGGATCCAGAGACCAAGATAACTCAGCATTAGACTCTCTGGGGAACCATCAGCAATTAATAGTGTGAGGTGAACAGCCAAGCCACACCAAAATCATAATTAACAGGGAGAGCTGTGACTGTGAGCACAGCGTTAACTGATGTTGTTAGCTGCTGTTTGACACACACATCTCTACACCCTCGGTAACCAGCCTTCCCTCTCTTTATAATTTGCCCAGTGATCTTGCAAGGGGCTTTGAGAGAGACATTCTGGGTTACCACAGACCGTGGGATAACAGCAACAGCTGGGACACTGTATCATAACTGAAGTATTAATAACATAGCAAAAGGAAAAATGAGCTTTGGCAGCCCTCTTAGAAAAAGGCACAGCTGCGTGTCCAACATGTTTACCAGAAACAGGTATTAGGAGGAATTACGAGGGAGTTATGCTAGAGAAAAGTGGTAACATTAGACAAAATCTGTTGTGACCACATCTTCCATCCCAAACATGTCTGTCTGTACATTTTATCCTCAACATCAGTGCTCCCCATGACTAAAATGTGGGAGCTTCTTATGCTTCCTCTGTCAGGTGCACAGGTCTGCCAAGTAACGCCAGTACTGGAAGGCAAGTCCTGCACACCTATTCAAAAAGCTGTCTCTGCCTGGGGCAATTGTTTAAACAAAATACCCATTTTTATCTGACAGAAACCGCCTGAAACATTCACACAGGCTTAATTCACATTAACAAGAAACGTGAAGCAGTCACACTTGTGCTTAACACTTGTGACACACTCTCGTGAAGAACCATAGTACTTAGAAACAATTGCCCGTTCCACATTCTTCTCCAGGCCTCTGACACTCGTTCAACCATTACCTGCAGTGCCACTTCACCGCTCATATTTTCCATTCTCCAGGGACTGGCAGATCTCTGCAGACACACAACAACCTGCAGAAACACAACCACCCGGAGTGGCCTCCAAATGACCAGTAACAGAGGAAATGGGGCTGGTGGACAGCCCACGACCAAGAAACAGATTGATGAAGTCCACCTGTACCTAACACATAGTCATCTGCGTTCAGTGTAGAGAATTTCAAAATAAGCTCTGTAATTTAAGAAGACTGAAATCCAAGAAATTCTTAAAGGATTTTCTTGAAGAGCTGGATCGGTCTCTTTCTTTTTTTTTTTTTTTAAAAAAAAAAAAAAAAAAAAAAAAAAAAAAAAAAAAAAAAAAACTCTTTCCACAAAGAAAAAAGCCAAGAGTTCTGTTACACTAAAGCTTAGTATTACACAGCACCATGCATCTGTGGCAAGCAGCTTCCTAGATTTAAGCTGGAAAACTCCCTGTTACGGGCTTTTAGGTCCGATATATCAACTTGTTTGTTAATCAACAAACTTTCAATAATCAGACAAGCATAATTACTCTGTGTTTCATTTGGAAAGCCTGGGGTAAGAAGGAAAATGATCTAAACTTCAGATGTGAAATCTTACATCTGTCTGAGGACACATTAGATCCAAATAAGAACAAGTGGTTAAGCATCAGCTTCACTGAATCCCTCAAAAAACAAAAGCTGGAAAAAAACAGTTTCAAAAATAAAGGAAAATAAGATGGTCATTCAATACACTATCACACAATGCATAGAGAATTATGGATGATTACAAGTCAGAGTTTTTGCTCTCAGATATGAAATAGAATTTTCCTAACTGACAAGCAAATATCTGTTTATGACACAATAATGAACTTTTAATGTGGTTTCTAATCAGTTTCTTTTCAGCTTATTCTAACAGTAGTTAATTTAATGCCAGAGGCACACATTCAGCTACAGGCTTACATGCTGGATATGAATCAAAGTTCAGGTGTGCTCTTTTTTCATACAAACAAATCCATGCTCAAGTCCAAAACCCAAATCAGCCTTAACATCATCTGCTTCTGAACATCAGGGTACGGAACCCAAGCAGTATTATCAGACTCAGCACAAATCTTTCCTGGAAAATTATTTGCATACATTTGGATTTCACTACAGAATTTGTAAAGTTTATTTCTTACATAATTACTAGCGGTTTTTTATTTTCTTTTATTTTCTTTATTTTATTNTTTCTTGAGGAGTTAAGAGCTTAGCTTTTCTCATGTTGTAAGGAAATAAGAGGCATTATTTTTTACGATAAAGCTTTAAATAGTATTGCACTAGTACCCAACATAAAATAAAAGGTAGATCAAGATTTTAACTTGAAATCGTCGTTAGGAATTTTTACCAGTTGATCATATAAATTATGCAAAATTCCATTTACTTTCTTCAAAAGGAAACAATGCTTTCTTGTAAAAGAATGCCTTCTTGCTTCACTAGTGAATTTCTCATTCAGCCACTTCCTTTGAGATTATTTCTGACCAACTCTCATGTTATCACTCAATTCCAACTCCACCGCTGCATCATGTTTTCGTTGGTTTCTGAGGAAAGACTCCTTCCTTCTCTCCACGAGGAAAAAACATTAAGAGCAAACCTCCTCTTTTACAAAGCACAGCATCATCAACTACAGAGCTTTTGTGAAAAGTTATTAAAAAACACGACAATCTTTCAACCATGGGCATCAATGGCCTGAGTTAGGAGAGCAGGACAGAGCTCACCTTGGCTGCTTTCTCACCTAAGGGGCCATCCAGCTGCAATCCTGCAGCTCCATGACTGCAAGTGACAGTGTCTCAGATAATGACAGGGCTCAGTGCTATGGCAATTAATTCTAACTAGCAGCACTGCACAAGTGATAGTTCAAGCAAACACGGGATCCTGCTAGGATTTTCATAGAAAGCTTCCACTGGCTGGAATGTAAAAATGCCACCTAGAAAATTACAGCGTGACAAATGATGTCATATTTATAGGCTGCAAAATTAACTGGTATCAAAAAGAACAGAGTACCAGGAAATTCTGTGCTTCAGAGAAAGAAAACAAACACTTATCAAGATGAAATGCCATCAATGTTCTGAACTGTAATTAAGATCAAGTCAAAAGCAGAGGGAAATGCTGGCTGCTTTGATGGCAGGTCTGGATTCTGCTCCCAGCTGTGTAACTCCCTTTCCAAGGACTTCAGTGTTCGTGCCTATCTGGGGAACCACGACATTTCTCTCCTTGCCAGAAGTCCTGAGAGTAGCTCACACAGAAAGCTCTCTACAGAGCTCAACTATTCCAAGGAGACAGAATGGATATAGGTCATTTCAAATGAGTCATGGTCACATTTAAGACTTGTATCTTAATGTTTTCACATCCAAAGATATACCTCATCACTAAGGTTGATATAATGAAGAATAAGAACACTCACTACATGCAGAAGCTTTCCGAAAAAATTTGCATTACAAATAAACATCACTGTTAATATTCAAAAGCGAAGGGAACTTTGAAAAGTGCCATTCAAACATTGCCTCATTCTGGTCATTCTATTTTTTTTCTAATTTCCTTTGCAGTAAGTCCATCAGTTTGCAGCAAGTCTGCTAGTGCTAGCTAGCCAGTCTTCACCTTCCAGTCTTCTTTTATGATCACAGAAAAAAGTGCTTTAAGTTTGCCTGAGCCACTTCAGCATTTAAGGCATAGTGCTTTCTCACATCTGCTCAAAACATGTTATACTCCATCCGTGCTCCCACATTTACACCACAACAATAAGAGGATGACCAAGGCTGACCATAAAAATGACAAAAAAACCAAAGAGGTCCCCCAAAATAAAACCTTCCCCTCACCCTTTGGATCAACATAAAACACGGCAGGCATTAGAAAGAGGAACTCTTTTCAGCATGAAGTAATCCTAAGTGTCTTGAATATGTTCTCTAATCAGCGGGGCAGTCACTGCTTTTCACTTCTGTATTTTTACAGAGAGATTGCTCCATAAGGGCATGCTTTGTGGTAACAATCTATCCACCTCCACAAAAATTGTAAATCACCAAGGGAAGACGTTAAGAGAAAAGCTCTGTTCAGCGTGTGATTGAGTACAAGTACAATGAGCTCTCCTTTACGGAGCTAAGCTAACCAGAAACCAAACTTCAGTAGGATAGCTTTGGATCCTCTTGGAATACTCACACTGATTCTGGACAGCACAGGACTACATTACTCTGTGCCTCTAAACAGCAAGATACTGGGTTGGAATCCCCCACAAACATTTTAAATCATTGTTAAGAATCTATTTACTATTGGTTAGCTTTTTCCTTTCATTAAAGCAAAGGACCTGTTGCAGAAGAAACGAATTCATTGACAGAACTGAGCTACGGGACTGGTCAAATCCTCTTGCTCTCATTCCTACCCCCAAAATCCTTCATTCAATGGAAAGCATCACCTTCCGCATCAATTGCCACGTCATTTCCAGCGTTAAAATACAGCAGGATCACCATCATGCAAGAATACCAAAAGAAACAAAGAACTTACGATGGACAGAGGTATTGCTTCTTTTTTCCCTTTCCTTTCTTTGATGACTTCTCTTTGGAAGAGACTTCTTCCACCCACAAGGAGAACGAGACAAAAAAGAAGATCGCTAGAAAGAACTTCATCTTGAAGATGAAACTTCAGAGAAACGTTTGGTCTATGGCAGAAGAAATAGGTTTATGTTAGTAGGGTTAAATAAGGCAAATGAGAGCACACTTATACAGGAAGTAAACAAGTATTTCATTAAAAAGTTTCATCTTAGTTGCCATGGGACAAAGTCTGCTGAGGTGTGAATCTGATATGAAACCGAAGTAGGTAATTTTCTGAGCATCAGATAGCTTCCCAACGTTAAGAGAATCCCAGCCAGGAACAGATTTAAGCACAAGACAGCTCCAGCGGCTTTAAGACATAAAAATGATGACCTTGAAAGGCTGGCTACCCAACTCAAAATCCTCAGAGAGTTGGTAAGAGAATTCCTCTCCAAAATCATCATGCATTGACTGTATTAAACATGGTCACACATGACCAACCGGTCTTCAAACAAGGTAGAGACCTGGGAGCTCTCCATGACCTCTGCTCACAAAAATCAGCATCAATTTCCACGGCAGTTACAAGAAAGGGTCGCAAATTTAATCTCACGGATGAAATGTAAACACCAATGACTATTTTGCAGGGATTCTAGATGCAGAGCCAGCACTAAATGGGAAGTGCAAAGACAACCACAATCCAGAGAGCTCAGCTTGATCACACCACGCTCCATACGCCGCTGGCTGGGAGGCACAAGGCCCCACTGGCCCACAGCCACAGCCACACCACAACCTGGGTGCGAGTAAATAAAAGTATCTTATATTTCCCATTCCACAGATGCTTCCCACGCCACCTCCTTCGGCCAGCAGAGCCCTCATGGATTCCCCAGCACCAGCTGCATTTCCTACTTATTTTTTCCCCCTAAAGGCCGCCTTTCCCGCACCTCCCGCAGGGACACTGCCACGTCCCC
>WBMW01006394.1:200989-229813 GCA_013396635.1 Penelope pileata | reverse complement strand
TAAGAAAGCAAGCAAAAAGCAATAATAAAAAAAAAATGAAGGAAAATGGAAAAGGAAGAAAACAAGAAAAAGGAGAAAGAAAAGAAAGTATTTACAGAAAGGAGTCTGAAATTTGAATGGCCCCGTATACGTGCACTTTTTCCCTTTGATTTGACAGCTGTGGTTGTCTATACTACTGGGAAGAGAGACTCAGGTCCCTGCAAATTTTACCTTTCCTGTAATATTTGCACATATACTTTTGACCTCTTTAAGGAACACGGGCATTTCCTTAAATCTGGTAAAGTACAGGTCTCCATTTATGTGTATAAACTGCTTTGAGCTTTGGGTTTCATCGCTTGGCTGATGCAAACTAGAGACATTCTTCAGACGTTGTTTATTGGCTGAAGATCTGATCTTACTTTAAGGGGCACAAGGGTTGCATTTTATTACTGACTGGAGCAGACCACAAAGGAAGGAGCATGGCTTTGATGTGCTCTAATTCTCTATGGTTCTGGGACTGCACACGCACACGGTATCCTTACCAAAAATTATGTCTGTGCTAATATCTGACCACAGGCATGCACTCATCAAGAGGTAACTGCATCCCATGTTGCAAGTGGGATGGGTCAGTGGCACTCCAAGGAATGACTTCAACCTTGGTTCCACCGAGAGGGAAACCATTCCCCAGCGCAGAAGTCATACACCGCAGTACATCTTGCAAGATTCCAACTGTGAGTGCAACCCAAATTCAGCCCCTCTGGTACACTAAATCATACATGTGCAGCCATTCTTCCCCCAGAGCATAACAGTCATTTTGAGTTAACTTCACATAAGCCACTTAGTGTCAGCAGAAGAAAATCAGAGTTCTTTATCTGTTTCTCCCTGGACTGTGGAATAGGAGTAATCTGTTAGAAGTCTACCACAGCTCATGGTTTTCTCTTTCAAGTTAGTGCAGCCACAATGACTGGTACGTTGGAAATATAATCCCAGTCTTTGTGAACACTTTTCTTTTTCTCTTGATGGATAACCAAGAGACACATTAAGCTTTTCCAGCAGTGTTGCTCAATAAGAGAAACATGAACATGCACAGACATTAGCTTCATTTTGAGTTAATTTTCAACAGATTGGTTTGTTTGGAAGTCACATTAAAGTTGTGAAAGTCTTTTTTTTTTTTTTTTTTTTTTTTTTTTTNTTTTTTTTTTTTTTGGTCTGTAAAAGATTTCATCCTTTCCAGTTTATACAGAAACTGTCACTACCCTACCACCAAACTCATTTTTCTTAATGGGCTCAATCCACTGTCAGTGAAATCAGTGAAGTGCATTTTTCATCAGTCTTAATGGGATCTGGACAAGGGCCTATGTTTCTAAATAAAGCCAAATACTGGGCAGATTCTGTATTCAGTTATACCCATGTAAATTGGAAATCAGCCAGTTGGCAATTTCTTTTTTTCTTTTATTCTCTTCTGTGTTTTGCAGTAGAAAAAAATTTCACTTTATTAGGGTGAAAAGGGTAGAACAGCAAGATTACAGGGATTGAACTTGCAGTTCTCTTTTCAAGTGATGTTACACTTGATCTGTATGCCTCAACTCAAAAGGAGCTTTATAAATTATCCTGAGTCCAGCATCTTGAATAATTTACAGCAGCCTTAGGGTTGATAGGACTGAAATTCAGCTGCCCACATATTAAAAGAGACTTTTCTATTACTGACTATGGGCTAAGTATAACAACACTCAAACTATACGTCTTACGTGGCACCTATGTATGAGGCAGGGAATGTGAAGTAAAGCTATCACATCTGTTCTATTCACCCCTTACCCTCAGGGATTTCCCTTCATTTATTTGCTTTGGCAACATAAAGAGATTTTTGCAGTCTCTGGCATCTCCATATATCTAAAGATATTACAACACAATCCCTGATTTTGACATACAGGTGGATTACGACAATGGCTTATACAAGAGGCAGCTTTAAAAGCAAGAGTGACAATCTGTATAGTTTTCAAATAGTGGCAGTTTTCTGCACAATTCCTTACACATAAAAATGGCAGAAAAAAGCCCTGTGGTTGAGAACACAGTGAGCATTGCCAATGACCTCACTCCAGCTACCTCAAAAAAACTGAAAAGGCCGTGAAGTGCCTGGTGAAATTTCCTTTCTCTTTTATTCTCTGCCAAAATTACTTCTCTTCTTTAGCAGATGTTTAGTTCTCCCATATTGCATGTAGAAAACCTGATAATAGGTTTCCCTGCTTTATGAACTTTACTCAGTAAGATTAAATCATTAGCAGTAGACTGATGAACTGTAGGTTCATTAACTCTCCTCCATCCTCTGAATTCTTCTTTGAAAATTACTAGTTGTCACAAAAAGTCTGATGTCTCACAGGAAAATTATGGCACTTACTCCAAATTTTTAACTCTTCCCAATACATGCAGATACAAAGATCAGTGCTCACTGTCTCTTGCACAATGTGCAGCTTATAAAATGAAAAATGGTAAAACAAATTTAAAGAAATGACCATTTACTGGAAAGAGGATAAAATAGAATTCACATACAAGGTGAAAACTGGCATGGGAGATGAGGGAACAGAGAGGAGCAGGCCTCCCAGGCCGGCAGGCACCCATTAATCCTGTAATCCTTCTGCTCAGCAGAGAGCCAGGGACTAATACTTTTTACCACCCTTAAGACCGTATCTCCCCTGGCAGATTCTCTCTGTATTGTTCTGCATTTATCCATTAAAATGCTCACAAAACGCTAAGGGCCTTTTTTTCAATCAGGGCTAAATAAAACAACAACAAGCCCCTGCAGTATTCCCTCACTGCTCTGTTCCCTGCTCCTGAGCTCGCAGGCAACTCCTGTTGGTTTCCGTGGAAGTTGTAATCATGGGCAGAGCAGTCAGAAATAGCACACACAGAGGAAATGACCTTTTCTTCACCACTTTCCACAGCCTCAGTCCTTTTGTGTGGGCACAGGCAGCCGTCTGGTTACAGACCCAGAGCTGTGCCGGCCTTCAGCTCCATTGGGCTCCACTGACTGCCAGTGCCTGGCACCGCCAAGTGTCCCAGGCACAGCTCCGTGCTCTGACCCAGCTCAGGGGTGGGCTCAGTTCTAATCTACCTGGCTCCAGCAGTTCAAGTTCTGACATTTCGGAGGCAAACACAGCCACATTTTAATTACTCGAAGAAGGGGCTGCCCAAAGGACTCTGCTGCAATGCCTGCTGGTGACTTACAGGGGTCAGAGCACGTTTGACAAAGCTCCTGGAAAAGTTTTTTAGTTGTGTTTCAAAGGATTATAATAATATAAAAAGTGACAGAAACGTCAGTAGGAAAAATCAGTCTTTTTCTTTTTTCCCCTGAGGTATTAATCACTATTTAGATAAACCCCGAGGAATAAAAACTTAAAATTCTTCCCAGTAAAAGAATGAGAAAAGGTTTTGATGAAAGTACAGTCTAAAAACATTTCCTGAAGTACCTACCTACAGGGCTGCAGGCTGAGAAAGATCTTTTCCGGCAGTTGTCACGATGGTGAGAAGATATGTCATTGACGTACAAAATGGGAGTTTACCAGTTCAAATTACCAAATTTTCTAACTTCTGTCTTGAATGGAATTCAAGAGAAACTAGGGCCCACTTGGAGATAAGTCATACTCAGGCAAAAAGCATTATTGTTTGGACTGTCATCCAGGCTGATGGATTTTCCCATTTGCAAGAGCTGTTTCATCAGCTAGCTTAATTCTCCCAGTGATATTTCACTTCTTAACTGTTCTTTTTTCTTTTGATTCACTGTTTCTCTTTGATTCCGAACCTAATTCTTCTGCCTAAAAGTAAAACCATTTTCCTTGCTGCTAGGACTGTTTGGCTGCACATATTTGATGGACAGTTCATACTGTATCAGTGTACCTGAGGCATTAAACTTACCCTTTCTTCCTATTCAAACCAACATTTTCTCCTTACTTCTTTGTGTTTTCCACAGAAAAAAAGTGATGAATGATGCAAGGCCCCACCAATGACAGAACTTTTCCATATGGAAATTCCATCTCATGCCAGTGCTTCCTAGGCTGTAACACTTTCACAGCCACACGATTTAGCCACACTTTTCCCGTTTTGTAAGCTAAAAAAGGTTTTGTAAAGTCACAGTGGTGGGCACATCCATTATGAAAACAAATTTCATTTAGCATGACTTGCTTTTCTTTATTCAAAAGCTCACACATTCTGGACAACAGTTTCAAGTGATATGGAAACTTGAGTATCTTTTTTGCCTGTATTTTACTGACTACCTTTAGTTGAGATCACACCCACAAATAATAAAATAATTATCCAGTGCTTAAATTCTATTGGAATTCGGGTTTTTTTAGACAAAAAAAAAAAATAACAAAGTGACGTCAATCATGCATGCATTGTAGAGATCCTCATTGGCATAAGACTTTGATTGAAAATTATTTAAAACTAGGTAGATAAAAGTGTAATCTCAGATTTCTGTTACGTTGGAGGCTGGCTGACTTTGTAACTCTGATAAATAGTGGTGTGTACAAAGCAGTCCACTCTACTATTAATTATTGGTGTTGGACCTGGTGCCAAGCATAATCTTCAGTCTGAACTGAAATGTTCTGAGGGACTTCATGGAAATTTTGCCAGGAGCCTTTTATGAGCAAACCCCAAAGGAACATCATGAAAGGAAAAAGACGTGAGAAAAATGAAAAATACTGGCCAAATTCCCATCACTACTGACTAAAATTGCATATATTCCTGATAACCATATGCACAAAAACTCTGCACTTCACTACTTTTACTACTGAACTCCTGCAGTGCTATGCTTATACAAGTCATTATTGTTTACTTTCAGGTTATAAAAGAAGAAAGGATTTTAAAAAAATTTTTAAAAATATCACCCAGCCATGTTTTGCCCCTGCAAGAGAAACCCCAACCACATGAAGCCTCATGAAAGGTTACCATAAAAGCCAAAAACAAACAAGAATTACTTGAAAATGTAATTGCTTAGCGTACCCAGAACTGCCAGCAGCAGTTTCCTCTTTAGGCAATTGACTTAATAACCTTACCCAACCCTTCAGAAATTTCCTGGTCAACAAGACTTTTCGGAAACTTTGTGGAGAAAACAAAAAAAAAAAAAAACAAAAACAAAAAAAAATTGGTTTTAATCAGTTTCCTTAAGACTGAATCACTTCACAAGAACTCAGACTAAACAACTGTAAACGTTACTAAAAGTAAACCAGTTTATCCCTGTAGAGTAATAAAGGCAAAGGCAAACAAGCAGGCAGGAAAGCTTCTTGGAAACAACCTCTATAGAGCACCAACCTGAGGGAGGATTCAGATACTGAATATCTGTTTCTCTGTTCTCTGTATTGAAATTAATGGCATTGCAGAGCCTTTTTTTAAAAAAAATTCTTTTAAATTTATTTTAAATTTTCAGAGACCCTCAATGGTATAAAATATTTGAAGGATTCCTTTTTAAGTTGAATACTGTATTTGCTATACTCACAGTTGTGATAATTGACATTTTTAACAGCGTTTCTGTGAGTAAAAGCTTAAAGCACGTTTTTCAGAAGTGTATTCAAATCATTACACAGAATTGAGAGGGAAGATATTCCGTGAGGCTACACTGGCTCTGCATTTGCTGCTGTGAGTATATTCCCATCCGCAGGGATGACCTTAGTGGGGTTATTTACATGAACCCGCTCAGACAGACACGTAAATATTAGCACTGCTGGACTACGTGTCCGTAACAAACAGGGCCCGATCTCACGCCTAGTTAGAGGTAGGGATTCGTGTTTGAAGGAGAAGCACAACTTAACAAATAAGTATCCAGAGGGTTGTTAAGGATTTGAGGAGAAAGTTGGGCACTAAGGATGCTCTCATCCATTTGTTTACGTAGCAACGTGGACAACTGGCCGGGCTGCAACCCGTTTTGGAGCTTTAGGGCACATCACACAAATCATATCCACCATGTCAGACCTAGGTGGTATGAGATGAGCCTTCTGAGGCTTGGTGAAGAGATCTATATGGAACAAGAAACAGGAGTTACCTTGTGTTTAAAACGTTTAGATTCTTTTTACAAGTTCTCCAATTCCTTATTGGAAACTGGTAGTTTATATTTCAAAAACTCACAAATTCTTTTGCGGTTTTCAAAACTGTGAATGCAAACAACAGAAACTTTTCTAAAAGTTGCAGAAAATTTGCCACTAGAACTGTTTGTAACCCAAAACGTCTAAGAGAGCATTATTTTCTCTCAGCAGAGACTTAAAAGACCTTCAGGCATTTCAGAGGCCTGCACCGTGCTGCCTAAACACATAACGAAAAGGCTCCGTCCTGCAGTACTTGAAGCCTACTGGAGACCAAGTTCCCTTTTCATTTTTTTCCTGTTTTAGTAGGCTTCTAGAGAGACTGCAGATGAACCAATAGCTCAGTGCTGTGCTGAAGAGCTGAAGGAGTAGATGATGCAGACCATCCTTCTCTGGAGGGTTAGAAGGCAGCACCAAGCATGGCTTGGATCTGTGCTCAGACAGAAGCACATGCAGAAGCATTCATGTTCAGCCATATGCTCCCAGCTGCTTTTTGGTTTTGGATGTTGCTGGTTTTTTTTTTTTTTTTTTTTTTCCCCATTACTGGAGTTTACCACCTCTTATTTTCTTATTTTATTGGAAATATGTTAGGATTTTTTTAAGCCAATAAGATTATAACAAATGAGGCAACATCCTACCACCAACAACCGAAGCCACATTTGTATATTTCCATTAAAAGTGCCTGATTCTGATTCACTTTGGGTCTAACAGCTACAACCTGTTAAATATGTATATAACACTTCAAAGTAAATCACGTCAGAGAGCCAAGTCTGGTGCTACACTTTATGTAGGATTTTCATTTTAACCAATATTGACGTTGTGTTTGAGAACACCAAGTATTTCAGACTGGAGTTTTCCATGACGGACACAGCTCATCTCTCCTCCTGACTCCTCATTCTCCTCCTCACGCCTGGTGGGGCTGCCGAGCCATCAGCAGATGACTGCTGATGGAGCTGTACTACGGGCTGCTCCTCGCTTTGAAAAGGTTTTGCTTTTCTTTAAACCTCAAGGTCCTTTCTTGCTTCTCGTGCTTTAAAAGACTATTGCAAACTTCCTGCCTACCTGCCACAGGCGTTCAATTACAGCTTTTCCACCCATCCAAAGCATAACAAAATTCCTGCCCTGAGAGCTGGCGGTTGTGAAATGAAGGAAGAAAACAAGGCATTGTTCAGCCTGGAAGTGTCTGTGGCCAAGAACAACAAAGATTCCTCTGCTGCCATTTCTGTCACTAACGTTCACGCTCTTTCCTATTCCACTTTATGATTGTGTTTGGAATGCAGGGCTCCAAAATACAAAAAGATAAAATTAGAGGGCCAGCACCAGCGGCCGGAGGTCAGGGAAGGCTCTCCTGGCAGACCAGACGGGATGGGAACAAATGGGAGTAAACACAGGTTATGTAACAACGATTTTTCTAAAATCATTTTAGCAACACAAGGGGAACTTTGGCAGTCCTAAGACATTTAATCAGTCAGCCTTTCTATAAACAAATCTGTAATTTTAAATGTCATTTCTTTCCATGCTTCACTTTCAGGTCGCTGTCACACAGGCCTCCTCCTCAGGGAGAGGAGTTCAAGGACAATTGCTGTATGCAAAAGAAAAGGACAAAAAGTTCACTTGATCCTGAAGAGTGCAGTCTGGTTTTGAATAGCAAACTGTGAGCCAGGGGAGGACTAGGACTTTCTTTTTACCGGTGATGAACAATTCTATTTCTATAGCCAGATAAATCAAGCCCTGCAAAACTCTTAATTAGCCAGGAAACACATTTTTGTAGTTTTTCCATTTTCTATTACAGACCCAAAAACCTGAGGATGTGAACTACAATAACTGGCAGCATGCAATAAAACACTGCAACTCAAAATACCTTCACGTGCCCTACAGCAAATTTGGGAATAGAAGCTGTGAAGCCATCATCCTTCTCTCTCTCTGTAAAACAAATCTGTTTCTGCTGTAGGAATTTCAGCTTATAGGCCCAGCATTAGAAATGCAAGACTTCATACTGACAACAGCCTTCTCCTTTTTCTTACAATTCAAGGGCATCACAAAGGCAGAAAGATGTCTTGGAGAGAAAAATAGCTTTAGTTTCCTCAGACACCAACGTACACTATTATCTGTTAGGTAAAAAGCATCCTCGTTATTCCTTCATTTGCTTTTTGGAACAGAATCTCCTTTGGGGCAACTAAAACCAGGGCACTGAACCTCACATCCAAACCCAGAACCTGTAGGGTCAGCAGGCAGTTTGCCTCCCTGTGTGGCACCTGGCTGCAGCTGTCCCCAGAAGCACTCATCCCGCATAGGTTAAATCATCCTCTAAAGCAATGTGACTTTCTACCTGGCACAGATAGAAAATAAAAAGACATTACAAATCCAGCTGGATGAAAACATCAGGAAAGGCACCAGGAGCTCACTTATAACTTTATGCTCAAGTTAGCTGAATTACCTGCAGGCTGCCCCATCCCAGCTAAGCTTCTGTTTCTCAATACAACTGCTTTTCAGGCACAATTCAGTCATGTCCCATGCCATTTTCTAGGCATTTCACCATCTTGACATGAGAAGGTAAAAAAATCTGCCTGCCACCATTGTTAGTACTTTAAGTTTTGATAGCATTAATGCGCTCCATATGACCTCAGTCTTTATCCAGGGGATCAGCACATAGCTGCAATTATATTTTACAGCTTCCCTAGATATACAGTGTGACTTCCTTATCGGTTCTTTTGATGAAATTAACACGCATGCAGACAGGATTTAAGAACACTACAATTGGGTCCGTAGCTGTGGGTGGAAAGGAAGGAAGTCAGAAGATATTTTTAACATCTCGTGCTCAGTTGCCATGAGTGCAGTACTCCAACCATAGTCATGTTGGACTTGGAGCAGAGCAGATTAAAAGTCATATCCCCGGGTATTGGTCAGCGTCATTAATACCTTCAAATAGAGGATCACGTAGTAGTAATCTCCAGGATATGTTTTTCTAGGCAACTCTAAGGAGGCTCAAGGTTTACATTTAAGAACTGGACATATTTGAAGTTTACCCAAATTGGTCGAACACCATGCAAATTGATGTGAGCTGGGGACCTGGGGGAACAGCCTTTTTTTTCCTCTCTCCAGCATTTATGCCACGTTCACAGCATATCTTACTTCAGGTTTTTCAGGATAACGAATTATGTTCTTAATCAAAGTGTGGAAGTAAAACAAGGTACAAAGAATATGCTAAATAAATAGATTGGTAACCCTGATTATGCCCGTGCATAATCTCAGAGGGCATTTACATATACCCCATATACATATATAAGCCATATAAAATTGGCACCATTGAGTATGAAGATATATTCCCATATGTAATCAGAATTAAAATATATGTTTACTTTTCTGTCTTTATGTTAATCTGGCTTCTACTACAGACAAATCTGAGAGAAAATTAGATTACCCTTTGACCTCTGTTTCTTCCAGAAGATTTGTTTCACTGCATCATGGTGCTTACCGACACTTTAAACTTGGAGATGTTACTGTTTTACGCTCTGCTGGTGATGCCTGACCCAAGAATACCACTTGACCCAAGTTCTCGTAGGATTCGGTGATAGGATGAATGGGGAAACTCCCATATTAGTATTGAACATGAAGCCACTGACACAGCACTTCACTGTCAGATTTTGGACTCCATTCAGGCGTCCAGGTTTTCAGAATCGCCAACATGCCAAAGCCATTCCTATTGAGGATGCTGCCCTATCGTTGATTTACTAGAATCTCCCTGAGCTGGAACTATGAGCTCAGCCATAAACAATGCTTTGTTCTCAGTATAGGAAGGAGCCTAAAGGTATTCAACAGTGCATTATAATGAATCACATATCCTATACGACCAGTCTACAGTAAAGTATAAGCACTTTATTTTTTATACATAGAAAAGAATGATTATACATGCTTTTAAAATTTCCCAGGTGTTTCCAATTTCAAAATGTCAAAGAAAGATGCATCTAAATCATTATTATTATCATTATTATTATTTTGTAATGGAGCTGGTGTTGTCTTAGAGTGCTTCTGTCCAAAATGAATTCACAGTTGTAAGGAAATTCTTAGGAAACCTATGATGGAAAAAGGAGACAGACTTCTGCTACTTTCAGACAGCAGCAAGTTTTCTAAAGCATAAAGTACCAGAATTACAGACTGAGTATGGTTTTGGACACATCTAGCTTAGAAAGACGTCACGTTAAAAACAACCAATTGAACAAAATTGCATGTTTATAAAAGCCATTAATACTCATTTTAATCTTTCTCCTCATTCTGTTTTATATTTCCTTCTGAATAGGCATGCAGATAATTGTTGTAGATCAAGACGCAATTAATGCTAATACTTTTCTTGATACATCTCAAATGACTGCCTATCAGATTCCTTTTAAATGTGAGAGGGCCCTTTTCCCAAGGGGAGCAGAAAGCAGGGCCAGTTCCTATTAGTTATGATTCCATTCTGGCAAGAAGTTAAACCATTTCACCCTGGACGTCTCTTTCTAGCTCAAGTAATAAAGACAGGTCTGGAAATCCAATTACCGTCTCTTGTCTGAAATTTTTAAAGGACTTGGAAAAGGTCTCACTGCAAGAGAAAAAGAAAACATTTTAAAGGTCTTGTTTTTCAAGTTTATTCTTATATCCTTACTGCTTAGAGTTCAGATTTTAAGTGATGTGATTACCAACGTAAATACACTATGTTAGGACAGTAAAGCTAAATGCTGATTTTTTTTTTTTCTTGCTGTGGCACTAGAGAAACAGCATCTCCTTCTGCATTTCTTTGCACGTCTGGCATCAACTTGCATCTCATTCCAAATGTCAATGGAAACATTTTATGTCTACCTACAGAAAAAACGGCTGTTAAGAAAAAAGAGAGGTGAGCATTGTTTTCATCAAGTCAGTTTTGGCCATACGCATGCCCCTGTGTATTTTACTCCCTCTAAGATGAGAGTGAAGGTGCATGACAAGAACAGGTGCAGAAAACCAGGTTTTTAAAATGGGTCTGGAGGGCCAGTTTCACATCACAGCAGGGAAAAACATCAGGCTTGCAGTTCTCGCTCAGGCAAAACAAAGAGGCACATTTTAAACACTGAGTATTTACAGCAGCGATTTCATACATGACAGATCACCGGAGAAATAAATTCAAAGAAATACGCTATGCACAAAGATATGGGAAGAACAAATGAAGGAAAACTCGTTTCATGGAAGGTTAATTTTATGACACCAAACATCTTAAAAAAAGAACAAAAGTACACAAAAATGGTAGCAGGACTGATATCACATGACCACAAAACTAGAGAACAAGAGAGCCAGGACTCTACGAAGTAGTATGTTGTCTACCAGTAACATAGCGTATGGTCATGAGGTAATGGCATTTCTAGGCTCAGTGTCACATTTCTAGTCAAAAAGCGTCACATGGATCTTAACACGAGGCCTTAAATGTCATTAATCTTTCATCTCCAGGTCTGCACGCGGCATTTTTATGTATCTGCATTCTGTGGAGAGATTTTTAAAAAGTCTTCTTTTACTAGCAAATAGTGAAAAAATTGGTTTCTTTCTAACCGCAAGTTACTTTTGGGATCCACTCCTTTTGACTCACAATGTGGGTGAGACTGGGATTTTCCAATGTTTTTTAACTTTAATTTCCTTCCAGTGATCAGCAACCAGAAATTCCAGGCAAGTTCCCTATTGGAAACTGTACTTGTGGTGTTTGAGATGCCGTGTGTGGCAAGCCAGCTGGACTCCCACGGCTTTTGGTTCCCTGACGTGAAGGCCACGTGCAGGTTCAGGCTTTCAGAATGGTTGCTCACAGAGGGAGGTGGCAGTCACCATGTTTCTCTTTCTCCTCGTGGGTTCAACTACTTCTGAGAGGCTGAACCTTACGCAGAGCGACTTCTGCAGGTTGCAGCTGAAAACAAACCTGCCCGTAAGCCAGCCTGCCTGCATTGGTGAGACAGAGCTTTCTGATTCCCCCACTGAAGCCAAGACATTAGCAGCTGTGGGCAGGCTGAGGGCCCCGTAGTTTTATGGCTCTGCAGCAATGGTGCTCGAACACAGCCTGGCAGATCTGCTTTGGATCTCTGAGCCCTGGAAACCCAAACTCCTCAACATGTGAAAACACCAAGGATGTTGCTATTGCCAGCTGCCTGCCTGGTGCTTTACAAACCCTACCAAATCCACCTAATTGCTTAAAGGCCACAGAATTATGTACAGTATCATCAACAAGTTAGGAAAATTGCTTAGTTTTGGTGACACTATCTGTCCATCTTAAGTGAAAGTTTACCTGACTCACGTTTAGGGCTCTCCTCAAAATACTGGATGAAATGAGATTTGGTCACTCAGGAACATTTCCTCAGTTTTCCCTAAAATACCTTTTCAGTAGCACAAGCCATGAGTTGATATTTAGGCAGATGAGTTCATTATTGGCTTGGCTTTTTAAGAATGACTGTATCACATAGCAGTTACGACACTACTTTTCCAGACTTTTGGCTAATCCAGTTTTGCTGCCTATTAAACTGCAAGAACTTGAGAAGCAACAATTTTTTTTCCTTCTGTATTTGTTCTGCTGTACATGATTTTAACATTCATCTTCTGCGCATTACTGATTTTTCTTAACGAAAAAAGCATTAGAAGACATCCTCCTGAACAGCAATGCTAATCTCCTGAAGGATCAAGGTATAGCTCATTTAAAAATGCCAAGATTTAGTTGTAACCAAGCTGATTGCATCCATTCCATAACTAGAACATAATCTTGTAAGTGGTATAAGGCTAAAAAGGTAATTATTTATCCTATACACTGTCTTAAACTTTTGGTAGATGCTTCAATTCGGTTTTTAATTAATATTTCCCTAAAATGATATCTTAATGCCTTTGGCTATGCGTTAGAAAAATTTGCTGATAAGTTGGGGAGAATTACTAAGAAGGGGCAGAATAGCTTATTATACATGAAGAACGACTGTGAGGCTTAGAAAAATAATTGTGAAAGGAAAAATAGTATGAAACTTAGAGAAAGACATTAAGAAGAATTTCTGCTATGAGCCTATAAGGATTAGGTCTATTAGGATTTGCAACGCAGAGATCTGAATACATTAGTGGCATAAAGGACTGGGATTTTATAAGGTTTCCAACTAAATTTAATATTTTACGCAGTGACGCGGAAGTGTTAATAAAGGAAGCAAAAATCTCATCTGGAATAGTGTGGGCAATGTTCCAGAAAATTAATTCTAAAACACATCTGTCAAATGAGGGAAGTCTTGACGATGCAGGAAGCCACTTCCAGGTATGCATTCCTATGGGTCTTGGCAAACTTCACCGTATAATTTAATTATTTAATCTTCACTAAAAGCCTGTCCAGAAAAGGAAGGAAAAATGGATTCAGCCTTCTGACTAGAGCTGGTGAGCAGGCAACACTGATATTAAAATAACTCTTCATTTTCCTTATGCATGTGTTTGCCCATCTGAGGGGAAAAAAAGTTATTTTTAAGTTTTGCAAACATAATTAAGCTAATTAAATACTCACCAGCCCGAATGATGAATTAAGTACACTTTGCTTTGTCTCTGCCCAATATTGTGCCTCGTGGACGTCTGACATTACAACTGAAGTAAACAAAACCAGCTAGCTTTAGTCTCAGCACTGGCAGCATCTTAACTTAAGGAGTCCTTCAGGTATTCCAGACGCACAGGGCACAGCTTCTGAGCTGGTACCATTCTGGACTGAGCATATTGCTGGTCTCCCAGGAGAATGAGCAGGACACTAAGTACTTCCCCAGCAAAACCCTTTGAAGGAGCCTGGTTTGAAGGATGGTTTCAGGGAATTCCCAGTCTACATCTAACACCTGCAGCATGAGTCCTCTCCAATATGGAAGTACATCAACCGTCTCTTTAGTGAAATAGGAAAAAAAAAAAAAGCATTAGTCTATTATTTACTTGTTAAGGCACCTAAGAGAGAAAACAGAGCTGGGAAATTCTAGTTTGATGTTCATTTTTCACTAAGTTTTAACAGGAAATATACAATTCCAACAAGAATGGGGGTTTAGTGTTCTTTTGCCTACATGAGAAGTGTGACTAGACTGAGGGAGGCCGAGCTTCCTTCCTCTCATCCAGTGAAACTGGGATTTGTTATTTAATGCTAGCATCACTTTAATAGGTAGTTTAGAGAAGGCTGTCATCCTCATAGCCTGTCTAGTGGGGAAATGCAATTAGATTAGGCCACCATCAGCTTGAGAGGACAATTAAACTCAGTTTTTCTGTTTACTAATACTCAAATCACTAAGTCAACAGCAGCAGGAGCTCCCTAGATGGCAGGCAAGTCAGGCATAATTCATTATGCTCTTCCTGTGAGTGATTCACATCATAGGAGGACATCTAATGTATCAGGGAGGGGTCTAATACACCGAGACAAAGAGCCTGAAAGTTGAACAGTACCTGCTTCCTTGAGCCCTTAACTAGAAAACAGGATAGGGTGATCTCCTGAATGAATGGTAAATTCATGAATCATATGACTTTTCTGCAATTTTCCAGACATCCTTTTGGAAGTTTTCCAGTCATTGGAATGTCTTTTCAACCCAAAATACCACAGAAGATTAAGGTGATTGAGAAATCCTCTCTGCAAAGTGGGAATTTATTTTTAGAAAAACCTTCAGATGTCAGCTTTAATAAGTACACGGTGCTTGATCTCCATGGTCACATCAGGGTGAAACTTTAAAAGATCTGCTCAAAGTATTTTTAGGAGAAGATTCATAAGGGGCATTGAATACTGCAGCACATTATTAAAGTGTTCTATCATCTGGTGGTCTTTACAGTTCTGAGTTAAGCGCAGAGGCTCCCCAGCACGATGCATGCAGGGAACTGCTACCTAGAATTTGGATTCTCAACAGCGCATATTCTGAGAAAAAGATTGCCATAGATAGCCACTATGTAAACCCCCAGAGACAGGTAGGATTTTCTCTCTGCCCCTGCATAGCTTGTCAGATAGGCATGTTGAGATCTGGAAGTATTTTCACAACAAGAAAGTCTTCCTAGGGCCTGAACTCTTTGTTTACCTGCATAGACAGTTACACGATAGATGGAAGAGTACTCGCCCATACTTTCTACTTAGTGCCTCAGTGGTCGTGACCACCATACACCACAGAGGCCCAGCTCCACCATGTTCCTCAGCCCTACTGGGTTTTGATCTTTATCTCCTGCTAAAGAGCTTTAATTACTAGGCAAGACTCCCTGGGGACGATTATATCTGATCATAAAGGCGTTCTTGACAGGTGCATTCAAATCCTGATCTCAAGGGCTTTATAGGTATTATGAGAAAGGGAGCACCAGGACACCTATTTTTTTTTTAAATTGTTCACTCATTTTTGAGTCCAAACCAGCAAGACTCACAGCACCACAGCTGGTCATACAGCTAAAGTTGTTTAAGATTTGCTAGCCGGTTGGTTGTGAGCTCTCCTCACTGAACATTTGTAGAATCACAGAATCCCGAGAGTTGGAAGGGACCTTTAAAGGCCACCTGGTCCAGCTGCCCTGCAATGAACAGGGACACCTACAGCTCGATCAGGTTGCTCAGAGCCCCGTCCAGCCTGACCTTGAATGTCTCCAAGGTTCATATTATATTGTTTGTAAATATGCTCTGGGACACATTCTGTCCTCATTTCATAGCTGTAAATAAAGTCATTCCAGCTTTAGTGTTAGTGAAAGCAAGGTCCCTCACCTTCAAGGGTAAGGTTTAAAATGAAGTTATTCAGCATTACTCCTCTGAGTTCTGCACAAATGTGCTGAATCACTAAGCTGAACACTTACTGTAAGATGCTGTTCTTGCCTTCAACCCCAGAGTTGCAAACAGATCTACCTTTCTTTTTTTTTTTTTTTTGATTTTACATTCCAGTCTTTTAATCAAAATGCTATGTTGTGCCACATCACACACAAATTTCTTTGAGGCATTTTACATCAACACTATTACTTGTAGCAACTAAGTGTGTAATCTCATTTTTTAAAAAGTCCAATTAGCTTGTCAAGCTCTATCTGCCACAAACAGCGTTGAATGATTTCAGTTAATGGATAGAAATATAATCATCTTCATTCTATTTGTTTTCCAAAGTCAAACTGACACATCTCTTCTTAGCTGGATCACTCCAGTCACCCTTTTTAAATAACTGTGGATTTACTGATAAGAAATTCAAATTCAATTTGCCATAGGACATGATGTGGCAATGAATATGTTTTATAAGCCTATTTTAATGGGAGTGGGATAACCACTTCCTTTTCCCAGGTTTCCAAAACTCTATGACTCTGAGGTTTACCAAAAATGGACACAAATATTCATAAGCCCTTGAGACAAGTTTCTTGGGTTGGGTGGAGCTGATTGAGATCTGCTTCTTTAGATGGGTATTTTTAGTAACTACTGTTTAACAGCCTCCTCAGGTGCTGGTGGAATAGAAAGTATCTCATCACAAGAGAGGATGCTGTATTAGTGTTTTCCATAACAGCAGAAGCATTTATTTTTCTGCTGATGTGAATATCAAGAGAATTAAGTAAGCTAATTTTGCAGCGTGATTTAGACAACAGTAAACTCAACTCACGTTGAACAGACAAAATGTATGATTTTAGAATTCTGTTGGCAGAGTGCTATATAGGAAAGCCTAAGCTAGAGCCAGAAAGTGAGATACCAGATGAACAGGTAGAATCCTGAGAGCAGAACACTCTTCTCTGGCAAATTGTCTCAGTGGACAAGTGGTTCTAGCTCAAGCAAAGTGCTGATTTGACTCATTTCTGGTGTTCCCAGTATTTTAGATATCAAATGCTTCAGATTCACATGTTGAAGAAGTTTGTTCCAGATAAGCCATTACCTCCCCACACAGTGGTGCCATGTACCATGCGGGACCGCAGACTGCCCCGCAATCACTCTGTCAGTGTCATCTGCAAACTGGGGATCCACAGGACCACAATACAGGGAGGCACGTGATGAGGTTGGATTTAAGCTGAGCTGGACCAGATGACACCAACTCAAGCTACATGAGAGGACTGGTACATCCATAAGGCAGAATGCAGCACTGCCAATATCCACAAGCTCACATCCTAAAAGCAGCGTGGCCACGCTAGCACAACTTTGCATGCAAGTTGTTTAGCCTTTGGTTAATCCTCATAGTGATATCTCTGGGCTGAAATTTTACATTCTGCTTTCATTTCTGTAGCTATTTCAGCAGTTCTTAGTGAATATATGGCAGATGTCATTTGGTGGTTCTTACACTTCACTTTCTGTCCCTGGTATACCAGGGATGAGTGATGAGTGACTACAGAAAAGGGAATGCGTTGCTGGGGGGTTTTATTCCTTCTGGGCTTTGCAACCTGCTATGCATTGAAACAGACAAGTTCACATCTGCAAAGTGAGATGTGAATGTTTGTTTTATTCATTGTCACTTGACAGATTCTCAAGCTTATTAGTTTCCAACATATTATATAGTTTGTTCTACTGCTTACTGTCTTTGTATGGTGTCATTGCAAGTTAGAACCTGAGTTAATAACCTTAAAAAAATCAAACTGGTACTATTTAACAGCTGTAAACATCATTCTATGAGCACATTTATCTAAAATAACTCCTAATACTCATAGCCCAAAGCTATTAATGCACTTGGTCCTAAAAAAAAAAGTGCTAGGTATTAGATAAACTACAAATCAGAGCTAACAACCTTGGAAGAAGAGCATTGGAACCTCTCAACAACCTTGGAAGAAACAGAGTTTGCAAAAGGCATTCAGAATTTTCCATTTTTTTCCATGTGAAACATCCATTCCTAATGCTATGACATGCACATAAGAATTACCTGACACAACAACTGACTTCAGTCTGATAACTGTATTAGCAGTTTTCAATTTCTTAAAAATACGTAACATTTTTCCTTATCTGTTCAATTAGCATTAAATTCTCTAGATTACCCGAAGTAATATATTAGTCTCAACTAAGATTTCAGATGTTAAGAGTATACTTACAATAACAGGATATGTGTAGTACAAGGATGTTGGACTGCCCATGGTTTGCAGGAAGAAAGAGAAGGACAACTGAATTACCTTCTTCCACATAGTGGCTAGACAAGTCCTGATTTGACTCAGTTGCTCTCACAATCAGTTTTTCCATAATGTGGAAGCCCTGCTGGAAGAACACATACAGTCCACAACTAAAAGATGGAGCATGACCTTAAAATCGTAATAAAATCAACACTGAATTCTCTTTACATCAACAGTTCTGCGGAATGCTAAAATAAAAGGGATAGATAGGCTACTGGCTGCCATCCACTGTCTTTATCACAGTAAGATTTCTGCTGCTTTCATAAGATTTAAGATACTTGGAAAATTTAGTACTATAATGACTCGTTAAAAAGTTATTGCACGTAACTCGACAAAATTCAGAAACATAGCAAATAAGTTTACATGACCAAATATAGGTTTTGTAGGGAGTAATAAGTACACAGTCATGCAGTTGATAAGAAGATGGACACAAATCTACCTTTCTTTCATGAGTCCTGAACACTGAGGACAGAGACACAAACTGGACAACAAAGGCGGCAGTAACTTCTGTAGCTTTACCCAACTCTCAGAATAATCATCCTGTTTTACCATGACTTGCTTGGTCATGACCAGGTATGGCACTGAAATGAGCTTTCATTATTTCCTTCATCAAAAAGGATCAAAATCTATTCATTATGCTACAAACAATACAGCTGAGGAGAATGCAGGGATCCCACTGTTGAACTATCTTTCTCATTAATTTTCAATTACATGAAGGACTGAGCACTCTTTCTTAGCTTTGTTTTTTAGTTTTTAATGAATAATGGAATTAACATTACTCAGTTCAGTGGTTCACAGGATTGAGCAGATATGTGCCAAGCTACAGAGGATCAAGTCTTATTTACTTTACTTAGGCATGAGCAGGCTCACTGATTTTGTGTGTGTGATAGGGCTCCTCGTGCAGAAGGGTTTTTAGGCTCTCATCCAATACTATGGTGGGCAGGATTACAGAAACAGAATCCCAGAATGGCTGAGGCTGGCGGGGCCCTCTGGGTCCATCTGGCCCAAGCCCAGCTCCAGCAGGGCACCCGGAGCAGGGGGCCCAGGCCCATGTCCATGACTCTGGGAGATCTCCAAGGAGGAGACTCCACAGCCTCTGGGCAGCCTGTGCCAGGGCTCCACCACCTGCACAGCACAGCAGTGCTTCCTGATGGTCAGAGGGAATCTTCTGTGTTCCTGTTTGTGCCCATGGCCTCTTGTCCTGGCACTGGCTATCTCAAAACCAGCTTATACTTTTGAATTATATCCTTATACTAATGTTTATATTTGTACTGCCCAAAGGCTTCAGGTCCACCGTGTCCTCACTGAGGCACACCATTCCTTCTGGGCATTGCTGATGTGCTTTCTGAACTACAGCCTAATCCTGTGAGGTGCTGAGCTCTGTCCAAGAAGATGCTGACAGCTTCAGATCCTGGTTAAATTGCAGGCTTTTGACAGTAACTTACATGGCAACAAAGCATTAGAGAATGACAACATCACTGCTTATGCCTATATATCTACTCTAAATACCTAACTAGAGACAGATTTTCTAAGAAAAAAAATGGTGTTCTTTTTTTAAATAAGTTTTAACTGTAATGGAGCAGTATGCTTTTCAAAATGGATTGTGACAGGGCACAAGACACAACAGTATCAGAAACATAATATGAAATAAGCACTTCAAAGACTTACTGTCAACCTGAACACATTTTATGGGATGATCTGTGATCCAGATGGTAGGGAAGCTGAAGTTCTTATTTTTTCGTGGTGCTGTGGGAATAAGATACTGTGATTCGGTGCCAGTGTGTGATCAATAAAGAAAAATGTTGGCAATACTTTGGAATATCGTGCATTCTTAGCTGGATGACGTGAACTCCAATGATTAATAGAGGGATAGCTTTGAAGAATTACTGGAAAAAGCTTAAAAATTATTTTCCTTTGTACTATATTTCCATTCAGTGGATTGGCAAGGAAATAACAATGAGAATTTACTGGTATGAATCATGCGTCATTGGTACATTCTTTATACTCTTGTCCAACTGGCAGTTCTTAAGTTTTCTACAGCATTACCTGGATTTCCACATAGAAAAACTAATGCTTGATTAAAGTATTAAAGTATGCTTTTTCCTATGTTCTTCCACAATGTACCTACTGAATATCTGTGTATAAATTTAAATACTCTTTGGGGTCCTGTATCATTCTAATCAATTAGAAATCTGAAGAAATTCTGCTTAGATTTACATAGGAAGGGATAGAAGAAAATCGGTAGAATTAAGTTCCTAAGCCCTTACAATAGCATTTTTCTCATGGAGAAAAAATGCCTGTAGAGCCTATACCTGCTTTTGCAACATTACTGTACGTGTTTAAGAATTCTAAAAGTATTAGGATTGTTGCCATCTACTAAGGGGACCTGATTTTTTAAAAGAATTCTCCTATTTCTGTGTTTGGAAAAATGCATGGGATGAAACTCTCTATGTTCTAACTTGAATCTTATTTCTGCCAAAATAATTCAGATAGTTCTGTGATAATGATGCAACTGAGGAAAAACTCAGTGCTATTGTTTTCTATGCCCCTTATGTTATAATTTTTTCAACAGCTTCCACTGGGTCCTGGATTTAGATAGTGATATTAACTGTTTTGTCAAACAAGAGCCTACTGCTATTTTTGCAAAAACCTACTCAAATTCAGAAAACATGAAAAATTATAGTTTGTATGTGATCAGTAAAGACTTACATTTTACAGATCAGTTCCTTGGAAGCTCTCCATCTCCTTTCCGGGAAGATTCCAGATGGCCTGGATAGAACTTGTGTGCTTCTGTAGATGACACCAAGCCTAGATTGGGCTGAATCATTGGCATACATTCTCTCCAGTTGACTCCACACAACATGGAACAGGGAAGCTATCTTACTGAGAGTCAGAGAGATGATGTCAGTTAGAGACATACAGACTGGAGATTGAAATAACAGAGGTTGTAGTAAGTGTCATAATTGGTGGGGCAAAAAAAAAGAAAAAGACAGTGGACATGCTTACATTAGAATTTAATAAGAATACTTTTGAAGCATGTCTCTTAACAAGGACTATAGCAGTCTTGCAGCACGTGAACTTCCTCTGAAAGAATTCCTTCAACATGAGAACAAGAACAGGGATTAAAAAAGCTAGTACTTATGTGTGGTGAGATAAGATTAGAAGGCCAAGACTTAAGTTTAGTAATTAGTGGGGTAGATATGTATAGCAGGAGAAGTCCCAAACTCTGACAGCAATGCCATTTGTCTCACCTGAAACCAAGGGCTCTGCCCCACAGCACTTCCCACTCCCACTTCATTCCAAACTCCCAATTAGGACACTCTGCCTGGCTGGCCCTTATCTAGGCCTGGGGGCAGCCCTGCCCCAGGCCCACCCCTCCCAGTCACAGGGGAGCACAGGTGCAAACACTCTGCCTGTGCTCCTGGGCCAGCCGCACCCCTTCTCCAGGTGCTCCGTCATCAGTTCAGGTCCTGACCTAACAGCTCGCCTACAGTGTGATAACTACTAAATTGAGAAGAGTGAAGTTGAGGAAAAGGTGAAAAAGAGGAAGAGTGAGAAAGAGGCAGGACTAGGATAAAGGAGAGGAAATGTGATGTGGTAAGTCAGGGTTAGCGGGGATAACTCTGTGTCTATCAGAAGCGCATTGGTTCCAGGGCCTTATCTTTCCTGAGTGCCTGGGTCACCTTTTCAGTTTTCAGCTGCTCCTGTACTCCTGTTAGATTTATGATGTTTCTCTCATGTATAAACTTGCTTTGCAACATCATCTTGCATAGATCTTCCTTCCCAAGTAAGCTCTAATCTCTATTCAGCCAAAAAAAACAGTGCTCCTCCAAGGCTCGTCCTATCAATATGATTTTCTTTTGCTGAATTTGAATGTAAATATGTAATTGTCTCAGCATTGCTCCTGCTCTGTCTAGAATGGAGTACCAGAAGATTAAAGATGGAGTGCTACAGGCAGGCATGTAACAAACGTAGTTCAGCTAAACATACGCGTGGGTCAAAGTTCTTAGTATTAATAATATCCTTTAGTATATTTAAAGCAGTTATCATATGGAAGCAAATCAAGGACTGTTGATTTTCTTCTCCAAGCTAAATAGTTATAAATATTCCAGTAAAATAACTAATGTGACTGATCTTAATATATGTATTTGATAGTTTGCATTTGCACCGTTAACTACTAGGTACATTGCAAATATTGGTAGTGAAATTATGCCACTGCCCAGTAAATAACTTCAGCTGAGCTTCATTTCTCTGAAGAGCAGTTTCAAAGCCATTAGAACAGGAGCTTAGAAATATGTTGAAATGAAAATTAAAAAAAAAAACAACTCGTAATGCTATAAGTGGTTTTTACTGCTGTATGAAATAATCTTTTTAAATTTACGTATGTTATGATACAGTACACCCTTTGTTTTGCTGAATCTGGATACAACTATCCTATTTTAGAACTGTGATGTGTAACATTTTTTAGAACAGCAGTTGTTAGGAATGTTTGGAAATGCAACCCAAAATTTGTGTTCTGATTACAAACCTGCATCTTGTGCTGCTCTTTGAAGGGGAGACAGGCAGGAAGACCAAATTCAATAGTTATTCAGAACTCAATAGTTATTTAGAGCTGTCACAGAGAAATCTTGTGCCATCTTCAGTTGTGTTTGTGACAGGATTCAATGCATGCTGGTAGGCCCTAAGACGTTATTGATCAATGATCACCAGCATATGATTAAAAAGCTGCCAGAAAACCTATTTGGCTTCTGACCTAAGGTGAGTCATCGGACACATTGTCATAAACAAGCAGACGTTCCCATGTACACAATCAAGCCTTCGTGCACCTACTCAAGTATGTCTGTAAGAGCATGTGGTGTTTGAATACAGAGAGGCATCTGAATCAGGTGTAGGTCCCTGAAATCGTAGGGGGGCTCTACTATGAGAGCATAAAAGAGAAGAAAGCGAATGTTTTAAGAGTACCAGCGTGCTCCTATGTGCCCTGTGAGACAATACAGGCTTCAAGACTGGCTACCCGTTCAGGGAGCCTGCACTGAATGAAGTTCAGCAAAGGTTCCTTATCTACATCATACTTTTTTCACTTGTTGACTTTGGATGTCCCTCAAAACCCGCATGAGCTACCAGGTGACAGAAGTGGGCAGCATTCTTTTAGTTTGGGAGACCTCTAGTGGGCCTCCTTCCTTCTTGTCTCCAGTTGTAACTCCCACAGCCTGCGTAAAGCAAAGCTCAGTTTGCGCGTAGCTTGGACTACATATGGTCATGTAGTTATTAAAATGATTGGAATCTGAATGCGACTGCTCTAAAACCACACAAAAGTACAATAATGACTTTGATTCACAAAGGTTTGAATCAATTTGACAGAAGATTGCTTAAGCTATGCAATGTTGAGCAGAAAAACACGGTCATGCTTAGAAGTCCATGTTAAAATACTACTCTTTAGGTGTATTTGTAAGTGTTTGCAGTGTGGAAACATGCTTTATTTGAAGTTGTGATCCAAGTGACCCAGTTACCTCCAGAGCTCTTCCTTGTCTGGCTGTGTCTGAACAACCTGTACTGCATACCACTGATACAATTGAAGGCTCTTCAGAATTCATTCTTCATTATATTTTTGAGTATTCCATAGAAACAGGATCACGAGTCTTCAATTTGTTTACAGATTCAGTAGGAATGGACAATATGTCTGGAGGAGTACTCAAGAAGGTAATGAAAGGGAGGAAGGAGCGTGCAACATTTACAAACGATTTAGTAATTCCTCAGTGTGTGCATTTCATAATGTAATTTATTCATCATTTTTGGTTACTTAATGGTACGTAACCTGACATTCTCACATGCAGTTTTGCTTCGTTCCTCAAGGAGCAGTGCTCTCCTTCATGGAGAAGGGACAGCTAGCACTCTGTGAGCCATCTGGTACATGGCTGACTCCAGGGCGCAGAAACAAAAAGCCAGTTGTGTTTGTGGCAGAAAGGATAGATGAGGCAGGCTGCTTTCATGTATATAATAAATAAATAAAAATGCATAATGTAAAAAGAATAACGCAGGCCATAGCAATCAATTGCGAAATATTTACTGCTACCTCCTTTACAGAAGTGCTTTCTAATGCAGGAATTATTTTCTGTGCAATCCTTTAGGCAGCCTCTTCACCTGACGTTAGCAGGATCACGAGCCGTGTTTATTTGTACAAATGTCTATTTCTCAGTGATCATGGGGGCAGAATATTGAACTGTTGCTTTTCTAAAAGATGATTAGTGTTTCTGCTGAACTTCAGTTTTCATGTTTATCCCTCATCCATAAAAGATTTTGTACAAACACAACATTTAATAACTGTTTGAGTTCTTCACACAGTTGCAAGTAATTCCATAATGTGAACATACGCATTCAAACCTCAACACTGTTAACCAGAAACCAATTCCTATACAACTACGCAGAAATCAAGAGAACCTTGCACAAAAGAAGACGTTTATCTTTTGTCTAGATGAGCAGATGTTTGTCAGTGTTAAATTACATCCTAACCTTTGCAAAACACTTGTTCTTTGGTATGATTGCTCAAAGAATATACGAGTGCATTCAGGATATACAGGAATATACAAGTATTTATGCATGAATTCCATTTTTACCCTTTCACGATAGGAAATGAAACAAGCAGTGGGGAGGCAAGGGGATCAATCTTTTCCTAACAGTGGATATCCTAATCCTGTAAACAGTCAGGTAAATGCCTACCTCTGTCATTTGTGAGACAGGAATTTGATAGAAATAATTGACTTTGTGGAGCTACGCATCTTCTGAAGCATTTTCCTTTGGTTGTAGCTCATGCACAAAAACATGTTTATGTCTTAGCTTTCCCATTTTCCTGCAAAATATTTTATTCCTCACTCTATTCCTCCTCAGAAGAGAAACACATAGCATACATCAGCAGGGGGATGGGGATGAGGGGGAAGGTCTTCCTGGAGATAGCACAGAGGAAAAGGCAATATTTACCCACAGAACTAGCTAGCGATATTTAAAGCCCACAGAAAACAGTCAGGATTTCTTCGTATCAGTTCAACTCATAAAGGACAGAGTATGTAAATCTGAGTATCTCACCGCCTCCAGTCCATGCCAGTGGTAACTGTGGGGATCTTTTTTGTTGCAGTATGCTGAGGAGACAGGGAGTGGAGCATCTGTCAATCACAGCACCTTTGCTGGTTCTGTCACTATGTTATTTTGACGCTGGTGTGGGGAATTCTTTTTCCAGATGTAAGCATAGTTTGTGAAAATTGTGATGAGTGCTTATTTTAATGATAATACTTCAAGTTAATAAAAGAGAAAGCCTTTTCATTCCAATGATTTTTATAGTTCAGGGATACAAAGATGGCACACCATCACTATGAGTCTCTGGAGCCCTAACAGGCTAAATTTCCATTGTGTTCTCTGGTGGCTAGGTCTCAACAGCATTATTTCTGGAACTGGTGCAAAATAAATTCCTGTGGGATAATCCAGATAATTAAAACTTTGAGTACACAAAAAATCACTTAGAAAAGTTATAAATGAGGAAGTTGGAAAAGAAACGATTACAGAACAATTGGAAAGATTGGCAAAGCATCGTGGCTGTTCTGCAGAGCAAAATCAGGGTCTCAAACTATTTGAAGATGAAAAGTAATGGAGAATTTTCTGTTGCAATATTCAAGTAGAAAAATACACAATTTCATAAACTGTATTACAAAACGTTTGAAAGTTAAAATAAGTCCTCGATACACAATCAAAAAGACTCCATAATATCAGCTGGGTAGTTGTCAGGTGAGGTGTAGCATTGTAACCATGATACAAAAGTCAAAGACTGAAGTGTAAGTCTCAGCACAAAGAAAAGTCGAGAACAGAAAGCTTTGTATAAAGTATTTATTATAGATGAAGAAAAGAAAGCGAGCACTGTAGCGAAACATGATGACTCACAGTGAAATCCAGAGAAATTTTTATTGGGTGCTGAAGTCACTGTAACTCTTGGATGGAGTGGCATTGTGGCCCCTTGTGAAACTCAGTACTGGTAACACAAAGTCCTGTGCGCTGGCATGGAATGATCTGAAATACGTGTGGTGGTTTGGGATAAATATCTTGCCATTCAGGGCATTTGGGAATACTTCTGCAGATCATTGCAGATCCAAATTGGATCTGCAATCCAATCTGATCTTGCAGATCCAATCCAATAATTGGATCATTGGAATAGATCCAATAAAAAGACAACTGCATGCATAAGGAACACTATACACAATAAAATACTGTGTTTCAACTGTGTGTTAAGACGAGGCCTTCACTTGGAATATTGTGTTCTGCTTGTCCTACCCCAAATACAATGTACCAAAATAAGGTAGGACTCTGAAAAGCAGAGAAGTATAATCCCTTGAAAAATGGAGTAAAAATGCCTGGTTGGGAAAGGATATTAGGCTTTAACACAGGAAAATGAATGGAGAAGTGAAATCATTTCTATTTACTCATCTTCATAACTGAAACAAAGAAATATGCCCAATGAACCTGGAAAGCAATAAAATTTAAAATAAACATAGGTAGATGATGACAGATGCTCAGCGTGAATTTCAGAAAAGATTGGACATTTATAAGGATAGGGATTAACAGACAACATTTTGGATGAGATAACAACAGAAGCATTTCGGAAAAGATGTAGGGTCTTAATGATCAAAAGTATACCCTGATCTTCACTTCCAGGAGGTTTAGAACAAAAGCTTTCTCTTCAGTGTTATTCCATATTCATCCACTATGGGGGTTCTTGCATTTTCCTTTGAAATGTCAGAGCCAGGATGCCAGATGAAACGCTTGTCTGATGCAGACTAAAGCTCCCAAAGCTCTGGGAAATGTTGGATAATTTTGTTTTCACGTGCACCGTTTGAGACATTAGATCCATGTTTTTCAGAGGAGACTCATCTTCAATGCCCTGAAATACAAGAAGCAAACAAACAGAACAAAGCCATCAGGCAATGAAGGTTAAGTTACCATGTAACACTTCATTTTCTTGATTACAAGCAGCACTACTTGTAATCATCAAGTCAGATGACCTGGAAAGCAACACTTTATATTTTTCTTTCCATGTGAAAATGACAACAATGAAAGCCAAAAGAAATAATTATTAATAATGACAACAATAATAAAAATAACTGCAGTGGCTGCTCTGCGCAGCAACTTTCTTCACGCTCTGTAAGGGAAGGGTTGCTATTTATGGAATGCTCCAAGTCTGCCTTTCAGAGCACAGCCCAGCTTGGCTGGACAGCTTTCAGTTGCTACTAGAAATATGTCACTTATTAGGAACAGAGGGGATGTTTATCACTGTCTCAAGGGTTACTTTGGCTGAGGCAAAGAAATAGCTCAGTTATATAATGGAAAGAGCTGGGTCAAAGGATAAGGCATTTATATAGTGTGTACTCAAGACTCCAGTAGTGCAGTCGGTTTCTCTCTCCTGTGCCTCTCAGATGGTGGTACCACAGCCACACAGAACTCCCTTTCCATCCCCCAAACTCCCTCAGAGCTATGAGGGATCAAAAAAACCCCACAACACTGCTCAAACTTTTCAGCTGAGAGAAAAGATTCATCCTTACTATTGCTCCTTTTGCCCTGCCAGTACCTAGATGGCCTTCGGTGCTGTTACCCCAACCCATCATGTCACCGTGGTTCAACCCCACATCCAAATGAACCAGAAAAGTCGTCAGCTCTGGCAAAGAAGTTTGAACACAGCACTGTTTGAATGGGTGCTTAACATCATCCGTGCTTTTAGCCTTAGTGAGCGGTGGTGGGGGGATTCTCCTCACCGTAAATTCAGTTCTGGCATCTGAAGCCAAGAGAGAACTCCACAGACAGAACACCACCTCTGCTTCCCAGTGCTCCCTGAGTGCCACGGAGTGCTTCAGCACAGGGCGGAGAGCTGCGATCTTTGTGGAGCAGGGACATCTCACAGCAAGGCAGCCAGAACCACCGCTTCTGTCAGGAGAACCACCCACACCCAGAGCCCCTTTCAAATCACTCCCTTGGCACCTCACTTCCTGGCACCAAGGGAGCACACACCATCTTTCACTACACCCCCCACACACCCAACACACGCTAACAACTCCTAGAGCAGCACTGGTGGGCTGGCAAGGTGTTCACCCTCATAAGCTCCAGCCTTGCTACGGGGCTGAGGCCTCCCCAGGGGCAGCACCGGCCCACGTGGGCCCCATAGCCCTGGCTCGGCCACAGCACCTGTTGTGTTGGGCTGTGCTGGGCTGTGTTGTGTTGGGCTGTGCTGTGCTGGGCCGCGTTGGTCCGTGCTGTGCGGGGTGGGGGCAGCGCGGGGGCCGCCGCGGGGCGCCGCAGGGCCGCAGCCGGGGGCTCGTCCCCCCTGCGCCGTGACGGGCTGCCCGGCTGCCGGGCCGGGGGCGGGCGAAGCGGGGGAAGCGAGTAGGACGCGGGCGAGGAGTTTAAAGCGGGGGGAGACCGAAGGGAGGAGTTTAGGGAGAGGGCTCCTGGGAGAGGCGTTCGGGGAAGGAGCGGTGCGGAGGGGGCGCCCGGCGGAGCCTCCGGGGCCGCGCCGCTCGCTGCTGCCCGCCNGCTCCGCGCAGCCCCGCGCCCCGCCGGCCCAATGCTCCTCCTCGGGCTGCTCCTGCTGACAGCCGCGCCGGCCGGCCGGAGGCAGGGGGCCGCCGCGGAGTCCGACCTCGGCACCCAGTTCGCCTTCCCCCGCGCCAAGGAGCAGAACGGTAACGGCGGGGGCGGGGGC
>WBMW01006394.1:187684-200907 GCA_013396635.1 Penelope pileata | reverse complement strand
CCCCCGCGGGCCGGGCTGGGGAAGGGCTCCTTGCATGCGGCGCCGGGCCGTGCGGTTTGCTCGGCCTCTGAGCTCCGTGCGCTTACGCGATCCGCGTTTTCGAGCGGCTTTTCTTCTGGGTCCGCTGTTGCAAAGTCGTTTTAAAGAGCGTTTTGCTGAGTGAAAGCTCATGGAACTGCGCTGCGTGGAGAGTGTCTGAAGGGAAGGCCGGTAGCGTGTGCTCAGGGAAACCGCGGTGCTTACTGTAAGGAGAGGAAATGCATAAAAGTGCTCTGCACGTCAGGCAGAAGAAGCACAAAAGGAGAACTCTCCAACTTCTGCGAGCTGCAGTGAAGTGTGGCAGAAAGGCGGGCGTGAGGCTGATGGGGATTCTGTCAGCTTTGAACGCGGGACTCCCCTGGTAGGAGTGCTCTACGTCATATCTCTGGCAGAAAGCAGAGAGCGGGGACCTTAGCAAGCTGTGGTGTGGATGCATGCTGTGTGCATGCATGGCGTGTGCATGCTGTGTGGATGCGTGCTGTGCCCACAGAGGCGATGGGAGCTGCACTGAGGCCTGCCTCGGGCCGTTGCCTGGCACCTGCGGGCTGTGTGGGACCCAGCTCTGATCAGAGCCATTCTGAGGGGCTGGGGGAAGGGATCCCAAGAGCTTGGGACCCGGCTGCTCTGACAGGAAACCAATCAGACTCTGTGCATAGCGCAGGAAACCGTGTGAGAGGAGCAGTTGCTCCCTCTCTCCCCCTTCCCAGCCTACCTGACATCTGGGGGCTGGTGGCAGAGGGGGCTTGGCACTGGTGCACTGAAGCCCGCTCAGTCTGTGCTGTGTGGTTGCAGCAGGATGCCCAGGTGCCAGCGTTGTGCTCTGACTTTGTTAGAAAGCTGCCCTGGGGTCGGTCTTCCACGGGAGTGCTGGGGAGCACAGGGATAACATGATGGAGGGGACCCAACAGGGGAGGGTGAGAGGTGCATGGTGCAGCCCAGCATGTGTGGGTGGGCATCGGTGTGGGTGACAGCATGAGCTGGTCTCTGCACATCCAGCAGCAGGGCAGCTGCCTTGGGTCAGGCTTTGACTGGTTTGCAGTGCGATTTGGCATGCTCTGGACACACTATGTTTTACAATACGTGCAAATCTAGGAGATTTTTTGAAGTGTCTTGAAGTCATGTTCTCCGGTGGTTTGTACTTAATGCAGGTTCCTGTTGCAGCTTACTTGAAATCTGTTTTCTAGTTGTTTAATTACAAAACTTCTCTCAGAAATGAGTGCAAGTCTAACTGCAGCTCAGCCCCAACTCCTGACTTTTCTTCCCTGATTTTAATTATTTGGGGGATCAGTAACACTGGTTGAACCAGTTCTTACTTGGTTTAATTAGAGTGATTTTTACACTCTGCTGCAATCTGAAGATTGTGCAGCTTTTTAGCTAGAGGCAGGTTAAAACTGCCTGGAGCTCGAGAATGAGATATTGCTGTTCACGTGCCAAATAATCTTTGGTCAGCAGAGAGGGAGCTTTTTCACTCACACAGTCTACAAATAAAAATGCAGCCCTCTGCTAGTAAAGCTGCTAAGTGGCCCCGCAGTTTGCTGTAGGATGGATTGCAGCGTTACTCTGCTCTCCACGTGGATGCTGTAGCCCTTGGTTCAAGGTGACACTAGAGATGTCTATGACCAGTTACCAAATCAGTGGGACTACTTGCCTTACAGAAGGTAAGCATGTGCTGAAGGACTTTTTTAATAATTGGAGGATTTTTTTTATTTAGTAGCTCAGTGAGCGTTAACCTCAGAATTACAGTTTGACTCAATTGGATTTATTCGCTAAATGCAGACATAAATACTCTTGTTTCTGTAGCATCGTGGGTGACATTTTAGGTGGCAATTTCCCAGGGTGAATAGTTCTTTGTACTTGGCCATCAGATATTCTTAGACCACAGCCTTTTGCTGCTACCTCCTAGGAGTTCAATGGGATGGTTGTTGTGGGGCTGGTACAGCTCCATTTGAAGCCGCTTACAACTACCTTGGTTTTATTGCACCTCTGGGATGGCCAGGCTTTCTGGAAGAAAAAGTTTATTTGTAAACTCTGCTGAACACTAAGGGAGTTTATGATTTTCTTGAAAAACAAATTGTATCTTTAATGTTTTCATTTGTAGTTCATCTGAGTAAATACTCATCTGAGGGATCCAAGAAGTTTATACAGCCCTTTTCTGGAAACTGTAGTAGTAGGTGGTGCGTTTCGTGGTAGCTCCCATTTATCTACGTGGATATCATCTCAACAGTTCTTTGTCATGTTGAAAAACAGATTATGCTTGAATGGTTTTTCAGACTTAGATGGCTTTGTCAGTTCTTACTACTGTTTGCATTTATTACCACTTTTCCATACTATAATGAGGAGTCAAAAAAAAGGATCTCACTTTCCTTTGGGGGAACAAAGCTCAATCTCCTGCATAGTGACTTTGATTACTTGGATTGCTTACTTATTTCTGTTATAGTCCTTAGTGCTTCTCATTCTACTCTTGAATATTATTTTTCTGTCTTCAGCCTGTTTCCGCAGCTTCAGCAATGTCTGTGGGAGTTTTTGGTGGAAGGTTTGATGAGAATGACCTAACTCTCATGGCCTGAGTGTGCCTTGTTCTGTGATGGTGTTGCGTTAGGCTAGATTTGATTACAACAGGAGGTGGTAGGAGAATTTAAATTCTGCTTTCTTGGCTGCCTTAGGGAAGATGTAATAAATGTTCGTGGTAATTTAGCTAAGCTCCAGAAATCAGGTGTTCCAGTTCCTGAGAAATACAAGGATGTCTTTACATCAAATAATGTCAAACCAGGTGCCATAGGCAGTAGCCTGTGTAGCTTTTGTGCCATGTACATCTAGAAAGTAGTAAGGAATGACTTCAGAAGGCTGGGAAGCTGATGTTGGATTGCAGGCTACTAGAACCAAGTAGCTATTTAATTTTCCTACATCAAGTTTTAAGTGAGAATCCCAGAATGGCTGAGGCTGGCAGGGCCCTCTGGGTCCATCTGGCCCAACCCCAGCTCCAGCAGGGCACCCAGAGCAGGGGGCCCAGGCCCGTGTCCATGACTCTGGGAGATCTCCAAGGAGGAGACTCCACAGCCTCTGGGCAGCCTGTGCCAGGGCTCCATCACCTCTGAAGTAAAGATGTGCTTTCTGATGTTTAAACATAACCTCTTCCAGTTTGTGCTGAAAAGAGCCTGGCTCCATTGCCTGTGCACCCTCCCTTCAAGTATTTGTAAACATTGATGAAATACCCCTGAGCCTCCTCTTCTCCAGGCTGAACAGTCCCAACTCCCTCAACCTCTCCTTGCAGGAGGGATGCTTCAGTCCCTTCATCTTGGTGGTCCTCCACTGGCTTTCTTGAGTATGCCCAGGTCTCTTGTGGTGGGGGTCCAGAACTGGATGCAGTGCTGCAAATGCAGCCTCATCAGTGCTGAAGAGAGGGAAAGGACTGATGAGTAGTGGTGGATAAAGTTACTGAAGTAAGTTTTAGAAACCATGGTCTTTACTACGCCTCTGTAATTTCTGCAGCACTGGTAGTGTACCAACATTTTGATAGCTGTTAAGTAGTGTTTTTTTTTTTTTTTTCTCCTTGTAAATAGAAACTCCCGTTAAGGAAGACCTGCTAATTGCTCACTTCATAATGCATTTCTTCAATCTTTTGGAAAAAGGGAGGGTTATGTCATTTATAGAAAAAGAAAATTGACTCTTGAGCTGAAGTTTGATACTCGCTTATCTTGGACCGTTCTTGGGAGTACTTGGTGGGTGCAGGTGGAATTCAGCAAAGTGCTGAAGAGCCACAGGTGGGTTCAGTCTTTTCTGTAGCTTTTGCCTGGCCTCCCATGTCCCATCACGACCACCTGGAGGGTTTCCCTGTCTGTGCCTTTTCCAAGGAGCTTGCAGCTAATCCAAGGATAGGGACAGAATGTCACTGTGGAGTTTCTGGTGAAGATTGTTTAACTTGAGCTTCCAGCACCTGAAAGAGTGTGGTGACGACTGAATGATGCAGCGCCTCTAGTTCTTGGGAGGGAGAATGACAGTGCTTTTAAGTGCAGTAATTTGGCTGCAAAATTATTTCTGATAGAAGAGTGTGCTTCACAGCAGTGGGGATCAGTGCTACCTCTGCTGAGTCTAGCTGAATTGATGACTGCCAGTGCAGTCAGACTACTGCTGGGTGGCAGAAATTTCCTTGTGTTTACTTCCTTTTCTTCTCAAAATCAAATGTGTCATCTAAAAGGAAGCATGATAGTGATGCAATTTGTCCTTAGTTTAATCTATTTCTGTTCAATTCAAGCCTTGTTTTGAAATATTTTAAAACACTTTTCCTGGAAAGTGAAGTACACTACATCCTCTTTTGACTTGTGATTGTGGCAAATTGAAGAAGCTGTTGAACACTGCAATAAATTTCAGTGCAAGAAGATCTAAAAACTGGCTTCTGCCTTCTAGTTATCTTCTGGCATATTGTCTGCCACTTGCCCTTTAGTCATAGAATCGTTTGAGTTGGAAGGGACCTTCAAAGGTCATCCAGTCCAACTTCCATGCTATGAACAGGGCCACCTATAGCTAGATCAGCTTGCTCATGTTTTTTTGTGTTCCTGTTGCTGTTGGGTAGTTGCTTGTTTCAGTTTTTGCTGTGCCTGGTAGTTCCTGATTACTAGGAAGAGCACGTGCTATCTGATCCTGCTTCCTTCACTGGAAGTGAATTGCTTTGTTGAGAACTATGCTTTTTGACTAAAAAAGTCAAAAAACGTGTTCTGAAACATACGCTTCCTGGTGTGTAAGGTTCTTAGAAATCAGCCTGTGAAGGAATACTTCTAGAGGAAATGTGTGGGACTTCTTCAGATGTACATAACAGAAAGTGAGTAGTGCTAATGTGCAGAAATGCTGTTGTTGTAGTAGCACTTGTGTATCTGTATGAGGGATTAGTTGCTTAGGAGCTTCTGAGAAATTAATTGTCCATTAAAACTTAGTCAGCTCTACCATTCTCTCTGGGAAAACTTTCACAGCTTGCATTCAAGTCTGAAAGGCTTTTTTCGAGTGAGTGAAACTTCGTAATACACTACAAATTTCATGTTTTCTAGAGGCTTAGTTTGGCTGTAGGATATTGTTATAAGGTGGCAACATCAGGGGAACTTACTCATGTCTCCATCCATTGATATAGGGTTCATCTGCCTTCTGATCTTGTCTTCTGAACGTCTTGGTGCTGAGATATAAAGGTATATTCCCACTGTCACACTGGGTTTTCTGTGCTTAATTTTGTGGTCCTACAGCATGATTTCCCTTTATATGAGGATAACCCATCTCACAAAGCATGTGCACAATAGCACCTCAGCACATTCTGATAACCTAATCAGTTTTGTACACAGTTTGATGGGATGAGGAAGAGGGGAGGAAGGCTGGAAGGGTTGTTAGACCCTTAGAGGGAAAGCCTTATGTACGGAGAGTAAAAGTAGTGGCAGGAAAGTTGATGTGAAGGAGAGAGCCCAAATAATTCCTTGGTTGTGGATCATGCAGGTCTGCTAAATAACTTGGAAAGCCTATCTGTTTTCTGAGTTCAATTAGTTCTGTTCCAAATGCTTATCTTCTGTTAAGCATGGCCGTAATTTTGGTGTGACTGCACAGGGCATGGAACCAGCAGGCTGTTGGGCTCACCCCCACTGCAGGCACCTCTGTGAGTCTTGACATGTGTGTAAGCTTTTACCTCTGTCAGCTGGATTGTCCAGTGAGCTGGCTGCAACTGAAGTTAAAAAGTCTCATCAGCTGTTGAATTCCATCTCTATGAGCCCCTGGTTTATTATTTCCCTGTCTGACTGTTCTTGTTCAGGCTGGGCTGATCTGAGATTCTATAGGTTAACTCTGCAGCCAAGAAGAGGCAGTGCTAACTGCTTTTTTCTTGTCATTTTCATGTGCAGGAGTTAAGAGCTGGGAAAAGAGAATATGAATTATCCTCCAATATGCTGTGGTCTGTTACAGGCAGAAAGAGCATTTGCTTGTGAAATAAAAAAAAATATTCAAGCGTTATTCACCATATAGTAGCATCTTTTTATAGTGGTGAGAATGGGGGAGTTGCAAGGCAGTAACCAGTAATGCCTTATCTGTGTTTTTTCAGTGGCAACATGCCTTTTGTGAATTAATCCTCATGAATAATTCATTGATCTGGCCCTTCACAGTCAATTCATTCATGAAACTGTTATAAACACAGATGTTTTAAGGAGATTCTTCCAACTCAGAGAACACCTCTGCGTTCCATTTCTCCCCCAGAGCCCAAAAGACTGAAATAGCTTCTCAAGTTGGTTAAAGCTGATTATTAATTGTATTAGTTTCCAGGCATAGCTCCACGTGAGGCATCATTAATTCTTCACATGCAGCACAGTGCATGCTGGCGTGAGGCTGGGTGTGGGCAAAGTGTGGGCAGGGTGTCAGGCTGCGCTCCTTGGGAATGCACGCTGCCAGCCTTCCTGTGGGACATGCAGCTCTGCTGGGCTGAGTTACTGTGGCGCTCCATTCTCAGGTGAGCGGTACCCTTAGTTGGGTAGCTGTCATTGCAATTTCCCTACAATACTAAGCATCTGCTGAGGGAAAGTGAGGGAGGGCTTCCAAGCTTTCAGCACACATCTCAGTCTAGGCCCAGGCAGTAGAAGTTGCAGGAGTGTTGCCCTACTTGTAGTTTTTTGCTATTGTGTGTCTTTACACAGTTATTTGGTTTGGCACTTATCAGCAAAGCTGTAAGATCTTGTCAAGGAGAAGTCCAGGTGCAAAATACCAGAGGGTGCTCTATCTGAAGAGTAAATTCTGCTGGAAATATCTCCTTGGAGACGCTCCTGCCACCCCTCCCATGTCTGTCTAGTCCTGTCAATCTCTGCTGCTTTTTAAATGCCATTTATTTAAAAGTGCGTGAAGTGGAGGAAATGACTTTGGAAGAGCTTCTGATCCGTCAAGTGATGGATAATATTGCTGCCTTAATCCTTGGCAGTGGTTTCTTCCAGAAAATTCAGTTGTCCAACCTTCTATTAAATGGCTCTTTGGGGAGCTTTGTTGGATGAACCAGTGCATGATAGCAGGTAAAAGAGCTGAGAAGCTTTATTTATTACTCCTACTATTTATGTTTGTTCCCCCTGCCTTGGTGTAATTCACTGTGTAACCCTCTGAGTGCCTTCACACTTGTTGGAAGCAATGGGAGAGGCAAGTCCAAGGGGCTCTGTGTTCCTCCTCTGATGGACAGGAAACCAGCGCTCATTTTATGCAATAGTTAAACATTTAAAAAAGACCTATGGCACAGGAAATTCTTCTGCTGTGTGTGAAGGTATTTCCAAACTGAAAGTGTTGTTCTGACTCTTTTTACCGGTAGTGGTGAATTATATGAGGCCACTTCCATCTGCAGAGAGTCTGTTTCACTTGCCTGTGGTTCTGGGGCCCATTCAAATGCTCTCAAACAAAATAAAAGGAATGGATGTAATAACTTCTTTATGGAAAAGTCATAAAAAGCTACAGGGCCATGTAAACAAATTGGGTCATTTACAAGATGTTTTAGTGATGGATATTCAGCCCAAATTCGGAGGTGTGGATTAGGTTTTACAGTCATCTTGACTGAATTTTGCCCTCAACAAGACTTTCTTTTTCTGCCAAAATGTCCTCGACGCTAGGGATGACATTCTCAGAAACAGTATTTTCGAACATTTCAGGGCACTCAGAGTGAAGCAGAGAAAGAGAAGAACAATCCAGTAGTATAATTTGATCCTTTTTCTAGGTGAATGAAGGCTCTTTCCCGATACGTGTGGTTACACAGCAAAGCTGTAGTGGAACTTTGTAGCGTTCCAGGGGAAAATAAATTAAAACAGTTTCCCTTCTGGATTCAAGCATGCCTGAACTAATTACAAAGCAACCATTTTGGCTGTGTGCTGTGTTCGTATAAAGTGGCTTGTGCAGAACAGCAGCAACTGCGATCCAAGTCGAACTCCACTGGTTACAGCAACTTGTGTTGGACCAAATTGAAGCAGTGGATGTCCTGTCTGGGGCACATCGACACCAGACCTTTATGACCCATCTCATTATGTTTTCAGAAAGTAGGACTCCCCATCTGGACGCAGTGCTGCAGGTGAGGTCTCACAGCTCAGAGCAGAGGGGCAGGATCACCTCCCTCGACCTCCTGGCCACGTAGTGACTGCCATGAGATGTTGGCGACAGCCACTTGAATTTTATTTATTAAACAGGAGATTGCTATTTTATACCTGATTTCCAGTAGCTGCAAGAAGCAGTGTATGGGTGGGAAAGTGGCTGCCCTGAACTGAGTCCAGCCAGGGCTGGCAGAGAGGTTTTAAGTTGATTTTCCTCTCAAGGGAGAGCACTGCGGTTACTTGCAGCCTTACCTAGCACCTTGAGAGTGGCACACCTTGGCACTCTGGTGTATAACAGTGAGGAAAGCTCTCTTACTTCAACATCTGCCTGCTTTGCAGACAGATCTTATGGCTTGTAGGTGGAAAGATGGTTTTGTGTTATTGTGAAGTAAGAAATACAAACGCATTTCTAAACCGTGTACTTGCTTTATCACTAAGAATCGTCCATCTGATCTGTCCTGCTGTAGGGAAATGGTTGATCAGGGCATGAACTGATGATTGAGCGCATGGTGGAGGGGCATGGCTGGCCTGAAGAATTCTGGTAGATCCCTTGCACCTGTGACAGGAAGGGGTGGACTGGGGGCGGGGTTGCCCCAGGCTTAGATAAGGGCTGGGTGGGCAAAGCTCAGAGCAGAAAGCTTGAAAGAGAGAAGGTTGGAAAGCTGAGAGATCAGGAGCTTGGAAAGAAAGAAGCAGCAGTAGCAGCACAAGGAGCTGAGGGAGCAGGAAATGATGTGGAGCAGAGCCCCCAGCTTCAGGTGAGACAAATGATGTAGTTGGATGGAGAACTGGTGCAGTCATGAAAGTTGGGGACTTCTTCTGTTGCACCCCTTACTCAAGGTATGCTTGAAGATGTAAGGGTACCAAGTGAAACAGCTGCAGTGCATTTCTGCATTGTAACTGCTTCTAACATAACTACATTGCTGAAATTTGACCTGGTTAGAGTTCTTTGCATTAGGGGAAAGAAAGCGATGCTGTGGTCATGATGTATCTAGCCCTGTCTGTTAGTTTCACAGGACCTGTAGCTTCTCTTTGAGATAATGGTGGCATTGTAGGCTAACACTGCAAGTACCCGGTCAGGGCTGGAACAGTGCCCATGCATTAAGCTGATTTCTCTTGCTTGGTGTTTCAAACAAGCAAACAAAATTCCTTGTCTTTGTTACTGATTCTGATGCATCTGAAACTGTTTAGAGTATTTCACAATAGAATGGATGCTTAGTTTTCTTATGGAAAATGGTAACAGCAGAGCATTTATTCCTAGCAGCAGTTGCTTAATGGATGGTCTTTAATTACTTGAATTTATAGCTACGTGCACTTGTATGTGGTTTATTCTGACGTTTTTATGCATGTGGGTGCTTAATGTTTGTTTGTTCTAATTCCTTTTATTGAGGTAATATTCTTGGGCTAGATTGACTTGTGAAGCTTTCCTCCTCTTTCAGGAAGTACTTCTTAACCTTTATGTTCAGCGTTTGCATTTCGGGTGAGAATATGTTCTCTGTTTTTAAAAGAAAGAATGTCTTGGTTTTGGTTGAGATAAGCAAGCAGTGGTGAATGTTGGAGCTAAAACCATTCAGTGTGTTAAAAAGGAATTAGATTATGTTAAACGGATCCTCAAGCATACAGTAAATGAAATAGCATATGGGCTATATAGTAGGCTTGCACATAGACATGAAGATCAACTAATGTAACATGACAAATAGCATTCACATTCCATTCTCATTTTCCAGGGTTAGGGACCAGGGAAGAATCCTTTCTTCCCTTCCATGTCAGCTGTTCTTAGATCCATTTAATTCCAGGCAGTAGGGGCTGATGCCTGTGTGGATCATTCCCAACGTGCAGCTTGGATGTGGCTCTGCAGAGGGATCACATCTCGTCTGTGTGCTGCAGCTGGTTCGCAACAGCTGCTTTTGGAATTTGCATCTGCACCCAGATGTTGCTACCGAACACAGAAGAGAGTAGCTATTGATTTCTGAGTCCTGTCCCCCCTGCCCCTCCTGAGGATCTTAGAAGACAACACCTGTTGTTATTGTTCTTTAAGTGGCCTTATAAATCTTAGGACCTTTTTCTCTTTGTCTCCTGCCTTACCTTGGCAACACAGTGCCAAATATGACAATGTAATGATACAACTATGTTAGATCTTAGTCACAGCTAATTGGTTTTTCAGTTAAATTATTTCCTTTCCATCTCCACTTTCAGAGTATTCATTGCTTCAAAATCCGCACTAGAAAGATTTTGTAAAGTAACTAATATTCATGATTGCATTTAATTAACTCCTTCCCCTGCTTTAGCCAAACCATTGACACCAAGGCAGCACTAACCGTGCTGTTTGCTGTAGTGCCCACTGTCCTGTGCACTAGCAGTCTGTTGGACATCCTGCTCCCTTAATGGTGAATGCTTCCTTACAAATTGTTTATTAGTTGCTGTCTGCTTCTAGTCCCTCAATTTGTCTAATGGCAGTGCTTGGGGTAGGTGCAAAAGATGCAGAGAGGTAATAAGGAGTTTCTCATTGAGGCATGCAGCAAGTTTCCTCAGTATATAAGGAACTGCACTGAATTTGAGAAGAGATTAGTTGTAGTTATCAGGAGAGAATTATATGATGCAGATGTGCAAGACCAAGCCACTGTCATTAATTCAAAGCCTGGAAAAAGGAAGCATCTAGCAAGATGACTTCTTTTTCAAACCTTTGATTGTATTCATATAGAATGAAATAAGCTCAGCAGTTGCATTCGTCTTTGCTGTGGTCATTGTGCCTGCCTAGCCATAAAATTCACTTACAGCATGTGAGTTGCTTTCTTATCTGAAAAAAATACATTTAATTTTAGTTGAAGTGTAGTAAAGCTTATGGCAAGCAGTATTTGAAGGATAAAAACTAATCATACTTTATTTTGAATGTTATTCTCTTTTTATAGCTCTTTCAGTGCATTTGCTGAGCTGTGTGTAGAAGGACTTGTACCTCATTTACATTTTGAGTAATAAAATATTGTGATAGATGCAAAGCTGTGCTGTTGATAAGAAGTTAAAAATAAGTGTAAAAATCCTGTGTCTATGCTGAGGGAGAAACAGGCTCTTCTGCAAGTCCCAGGACAGGTGAACATTGTTGGATGCACACAGAGAAGTGGTATATGCTGAAAGACAAGACAGATGTGATAAGGAGATCCATGTTGAAAACTATCTGTTGAATCAAACGAGTTAACTGCACAAGGAGCTGTCTTTCTCTGTATCCCTTTTGTAGAAGGCTGAGTGATGGTTACCAAGTGCAGCAACATTTTTCATAACGTTGTGTGTGAATAACTTTTATTGTACAGGTCTGCTAGACGTATCACCTGATTTCCACACATGTAAGGGTACTGAAAAGGAGCATTTGGAAATTTTTCTCTGTCAGGACACAAAGCTGAAAATAGCTAAGACTGCAGTCTTGTTTTCGTGTAGAGTGCAAAATACTGGCTTAGTTTGTGCTCTGCTACAAGATGGGTAGCTGAGAGCTCTTCTTGAGACCCTGCTCCTTGCAATATAGGGTTTGTGTGTCCTTGTTTGACCAGGTAGGTCTTCGTCATTCAGCTGAACTTGTGGTACACAAGCTTACAGTGCTTCATTAATGGTGTCCCGAGGCTGCTTTGTTACAAAGCCATGTTGGCGAGTCTTGGGCTTTGGAGTTATTAACCCATAATGATCAACTCGAGTGGGGATTCCTGTTCTCAGAGGAAGAAATGAATCCTGTACCATTTTCTTTCACTTCACGTTAATCAAAGAGCACCTATCCAGGGAGCAGAGAGAAACCATTGCTTTTGGCTCTTACTGTTTGTACTGAAACATTCTTCAGTATAATATAAGTGTAAGTCTGAAGCACAGATAAAAGTGGCAGATTCTTGGGCTTTTTCACTGTTGGACTCTCAACGTGAGTGGTTTTCATTTCTTTTCCTGTTGTCCCTGTGCACCAAAATCAAAATGTTGGATGTGGCCTCTTGAATGGCTTCCCTCTTCTGTGCCCAGCGAGAGTGGCTTTAAGAGACAGCTTCCTACCAATGGTTTTCATTGTTTAGAGCAAGTGATAAATTTTAGAATCAGGATCCGTCTGCTGGAGGGGGGGAGGAAAAATATAATGTCAACAGAAAAATCGTACTTCTTGCTCAGAAAACTCCCTGTGCCTTCTCCTATGGCATAGGCTTCTGCTGACACTTGGAGCTGCATCCTTAGAGTGATAGGAGACAATGTAACAAATAAGCAATGATGGTGCCAAGATAAAAAACAGAAACAAAACCACAACAGAGTTACACTGAATCTTTTTGTTATTCTTGGCACTCTTGGAAAAGAGTAATTTAGTTCTGAAATGGTTCTGAGGAGAAGCAAGGTTGTCACCAAGACCTCTTTCTTTCTATTAAGTGTTAATTACTTGCAAGGGAGGAGGAGCTATGCTCAGAGTTCATGTTATGTCTGTATGTATTAAAAAAACAAACAAACAAAAAAACACCAAACAGTCACAAAATAGCAGCAAGATAATGCTATGGCCTCTTCTAGCAGCCATGTTTACAGCTGAGTGCCTGTATTTATAAATGATGGGGAGGCAGTCTCTATGGTTTGAAATTGCAGTCTGTAGGGCTGCAGCAAAGCTCATGAGAAGGCAAACAGCAGATGTTTTTTGACAGTGCACATTGAGTGCTGCTGCACACCAGAGTTTCTAGATACATAGGCAGACACCTGGTCCAACTCCTTGTATAGTATTTTAAAACTATACTTGCTTTTCTGAAAGTAAGAAGCACATGGAACAGATTTTTTTTTTTTTCATTCACCTCTCAAAAGAAGGGCCTCCTTGAGCCTGACTTGCAAGCTGTCTGTCGTGATGCACCAGATGACTGCAGAAGTCAGTGGGTGGTTTGGTTGAAGCGGGAGTCGTGCAAAACAAGTGCATTCCTGTGGTAAGATAATTGGAGAAGGAAGATGAAGAGAAAGTGCAAGTGGAACCATTTTAAGGCTCCTGGAAAAACAGTGACTAGCTTTAATGAATTCTGCAATTTTTTTTTTTTTGGGTGTGTGAGACTTGCATTTTTTTGTTTTGTTTAAATAAACTGAGCCTGGAGGGAAAAGGGTGTGATCCAGACAGCGGTTACAGTGTTG
>WBMW01006394.1:24818-187663 GCA_013396635.1 Penelope pileata | reverse complement strand
TTTTTTTTTTTTTTTTTTTTGGTTAGAAAGGTCAGCATCTTGCACCTGCCAAGAAGATTTGTCAGAAATGGTGAGATGTGTATTCGTGGATGGATGGGGTAACAGGAGGAGGAAGGGGAGCTTGGATGAGTTCTGTCTGTGAACAGTCCTGGAGCCCCTGGAATCATCTTCTACAGAAGTAAAACTTGTGATGGCTGATGTGAGGCTGTCAGTGCTCAGCCAGCAGCTGCTCCCTGGTGCAGTTAGAGAAGGGCCTAAGAGGAAGGGGCCTGTGTACACCTGAGAGGTTTGCTCTTCAGCTCCTGAAGACCAAACAGAACAAGTTGGTTCTGCTCAAGATCACTTATTTACCAAGAACATGCTGTGAGTGTAGTGTGATTGGTTGCTCAAAGGACCCAACTGCTTGCTGCTGCTGCCTTTTGTGGCCAACAGTAGAGAAACCCTTTAGGAAGGCTTGTTTAAAAATAAATGACCGTGATCAGATCGGAACTTGAACATGGTCTTTAAATAAGTAATCAATAAAGCTCTGTAAGTTGTAGAGACATCCATCAATCCTTTGTGTTCAGAAAGTAATTTTTTTTGCAGAGCTTTTACATGGAAAAAAATGTGGATGGTCTTCACTGAGGTATTGAGAATTGGTACTTTCTCAGCAGTGTAGGAAGAGATGCTACTAAGATGCTGTCTTCTGCAGTTCTGTTAATACTGTTTTGAACAAGTGACAGAAGCCAGGCAACAGAGAGAGATGGATTCTCTTGTCTTAACGTTCTTGCTTTTCTGGAACTTTCTTCCCTTCCAGAATTGTTCTTCAAGTCTTCTGTATGTGGTACAGATACAACTAAATGGCAGCTTTCTTGCAGACCAGCTGCTTCTAGATTTCTTTTTTTTTTTTTCCCTCTTCTGAGTAGGCAATATTACATTCAAAGAGATTGCATCTAGGAAATAACTCTGAATAGCTTCAGGTGGTGATCTCTCTCCATTGTTCTTACAGTGACCAAGTACTTCTGTTGTTCATTTCTCAGACTTGGTATGGTTGTTTTTCTTTCTACAGCTTTCCCCTATATCCATGAATTACTTAGGGACCTCATTTGAAAACAAACATCTTGATCTAGCTGCAGGGTTCCCTAGTGCTCAGAATGCCACCCCAACCACTGATTTGTACCTGTGAGCTGTAGCTGTATGTTAGATGGTGTTAACAGCTTCCTTGGAGTACCTGCAAAAACCTTCCAGGATCGGCAACTAGAAGATCCCTTTGTCACTTACTTGATGCAACAATATAGCTAGGGGCTTGGGACTTCAGGTAATGACAGTCTCTCAGTGTAACGCTTCTTAATATTGTGGCATCATTCAGGCAGTAATAAAGCATGTGCAATTGAAAGCACAAAGCCTAGCTATTTATCCTGTTCTCTTCCTGTAATTCACTTCAAATTGGATTTTGCCACTACTTCAGCAGGCTGTTAAAGAAGTAGAAAGTGTTAGAGGAAGGGGTTTTGGAGATACTGTGGTAGTCTGCAGTCTGGTACTGAATGTGACATGTCTTTTTTCCTGCAGTTGCTGAGTTGTTTTTTTTTTTTTTTTTTTTTCCCTCTCCTCAGGCAGGAGGATTGAGGTGGTGAGTGCAGTCACTGCTTGCTGCAGGACTGATGTGCTGCTGTGATCAAATTCAAATGAAAAATTTGCTATTGGGCCCTATAAATTCCTTCCTAAACACTTTACTTTCTTCCAGTACAATAATGTCCTCATGACAGCAGTGTAGAGCATCTGCTAATTAACTGATTTTTAAGCTGATTATCCCTCGGTTGGATCTTTAAGAATATAATTTCCATTCTGTTGCCTAATCTTACACAACTTCAGATATTTTAGTGTTGCTTTTGGGATCTTTACATGGAAGATGTGATTAGAAATAACCATTTATTATGTTTCACTGTTAACCTATTGTGGAAGCCAGAGGAGAAGCTGTAGCAGTTGAGGTATGGGGATTTGAAAGCATGGCTGAAATCTTTGAGAGGGGAGGAATAGATCAGCATTATAAGCAGAACAATTAAAAAGCTCATTTGACTCTTATTTAGCAAGAAAGCTTCAGTTGAGAGTTAAAAGATAGCGTTCTGAAACTGGAGATTTTTAAAGATGTAAAACAGAGGGTTAACTAGCTTATTAAAAACTATGCTAAGGAGAATTCAAGAAAACTATTCTGATTGTACCGTAAAAGAAATGCTTTGTATTTGAGATGAAACGATTTCATTAAAGGTAGGCAGGGAAAGGTAATTAGAGATATGGAATAATATGAGTATTTTAAATATCATCAATGGTAATGAGGCCAAAAGGAAGAGATAAGGTCAAGTGTAATGCTGTGATCTACCATACTGTAGATTAAAAGAAAGCAGAAGCAATGTAGTTTGTGTGCCAAGGCAACTCCCCAAGAAATATCTGGAAGGTATTAACAGGCATGCCAGGCCAAATAGATCTGGTTAGCTCAACGTGCTGTCTGGCACCCAGTAAGGATATAATAATGATGCTCTGATCTGTTCTCTTGCCTTCCACTTACTTAGCAGTCAAAATTTTCTGAAGATGCAAACAGAATTTTGGGATTTGGAAGCCCAGAAGGTTTTTGAAACTTTGCTGATCTCTAGTTTCTGGTGGTGAGAAACTCTGTAGTCTAACCATAGAGCAGATAAATAAGTGCCACCTTTTGGTTGCTTGACATGTACTTTTGGATAATCTTGTATAATATCATTTAGCTCTTTGTTTTCCCTTGTGATTTTTAGATTTGACCTGCAACTGTGGGGCCTCACCTGAGACTTGCTCCAGGCTTTGAATTTTCCACGTTTTTTTCATATGTAGTGTGTGTATGTAGTAAATGTGCATACATGTGTGGGTGCAGTAGATGAGAATAAAAATGCTTATCAAGTATGTATTGTGCAGTTTTATCACTGAAGGACAGACAGCTCTGTACATGTGAGAGATGATGAGAAATTGCTTTGTGCTCAGATCTGGGAATGCTGGGAGCCACAGTGGTACAACACCATAAGCTTCAGTGCAGCAAGGTGTTTCCATGTTCTGCTTCAAGTACACGGCATTGTTAATGCTATTAAGAGATGTTGGCATTCAGGTGGTGACTATAAAAATGGGAAGCAAATGTTCTTAAGTGTTCTTTCTTGAGTGTTAGGCTGTGATGTCAAGTGGTGGTCTGTTTGCTTTGGCTTGGCTTTCCTTCCTGTAGACTTTTTTCCCTTTGACTACTAAACTGTCAGGACCAGAATCTACTCCTCCATTAAACCTCTGTGTAAGAGCAGGAAAGACTTCCTTCTGCCTTAGGCTGCTAAAGGAACAAATCTAGTGGCTAGAGTTTTCTCCCACCCTTTTCCCTTGTCCTCTTTCCTACTTGTGCTATATATGTAAGAAAGCTTACAGAAGAGTTTAACAAGTAATGCCATATTTTCTTCTTTGTACCTTGTGCACTATAGTGAATGACTTATTTTCCCTCTTTAAACAATATTTTCTAGGGTTTCTTGAGTAGGTTTAAATCTTAGAATCATTGAGGTTGGGAAAGACCACTGAGATCATCCAGTCCAGCTGTCAGCCCATCACCACCATGCCCACTGAGCCACGTCCCTCGGTGCCACACCGAGGTTCCTGAACACCTCCAGGGACAATGACTCCACCACCTCCCCGGGCAGCCCGTTCCAGTGCCTGACTAGTCTCTCAGAGAAGAAGTTTTTCGTAATATCCAACCTGAACCTCCCTGGTGCAACTTAAGGCCGTCACCTCTTGTGGTATCACTGCTACCTGGGAGAAGAGGCCGACCCCCACCTTGCTGCAACCTCTTCACAGAGAGTTGTAGAGAGCAATGAGGTCTCCCCCGAGCCTCCTCTTCTCCAGACTAAACAATCCCAGCTCCTTCAGCTGCTCCCAGAGAGAGCTGTTCTCCAGACTTTGGACATGCTCCAGGGCTTCAATGTCTGTCTTGTAGTGAGGGGCTCAAATGGAGAGAAACAGATCCCTCAGAGCACCGGTTACTTCACCTGAATATACCTCTCTCGTTTCTCTGGAATCAGCATTTGGATGCTATTTTGCCCTTAGGTATGTTTTTTTTTCATTGCAACCAAACCAAAATTATTTGCTCTTAGATAACTATGTTAAAGAGGGAATCTGCATATCTGATGGTTTCTGTGCTCTGAAGTTCTGGGCATTACGCACACAATAAATAACACTTACTTAGTGGATAATCCCCATTAACCACATCAGGGAGAGGTGACAAGATAAACACTAGGCTGTAGCAACTACTTGTTTTCTGGTAGTTTTTCTTTAAATTCTGAGGCTCCAGGCTTGATGTCATGTTTAGATTGTAGAATTGAAAGCTCAGCTTTAAATTTACACTGAGAAGTTACTTGGTAAGCTTTTTTTTTTTTTTTTTTTTTTTTTTTTTTTTTTTGAGATGACTTACAAGAAATGATGCTCTAGATAGCCTACCAGCTGAGTTACTTGTCTTGTGGGGTGTTCCTCCACTGATTCTGGATCCAAGGCTGACTAGCTGGGCTCCTTTCCCCTCAGCCTGCCAGATCTGTCTTAGGGGCTCTGGGTGCTGGTGGAGGAAAGAAGAGCAATAGGTGTTTGCACTAGCTGAAAAATGCCTATGAACCCTTTCCACATTTTTCTTGATTTGGAGACTGGCGTGGTTTTATTCACTAAAATAACCAGACTTCTATGAAAGTACAGGCAGGAGTGATCCCATGTGAGGGGAAATGCACTGGAAAGCTCAGATGGAGTTGCTGGTACTTCCTTTTCTGGCTGGCTTTCAGCTGTGCCTGTGAGCGCAAAGGAATGGCATGTATTTATACATTTGTAAATAAGGTCCCGCACATTTTCCGCTTGAGAACATGCACTCGGACCTTTTATGGTCAGGAAGGGGTGTTTCCCTCTGCCTGTGAGCTGCCCAGGGAACTGCACGTTTCCAAGTATGCTGCTCCAGAGCTCGTAGATAATGCTGTGTAAACCTGAGTTTAAATAAGGAACTTCAGGGAATCGAAGGCAAAAAGCCTTTTTTCTTTTTCCAGTAGAAATATAGTTTAGAATAAACAGGTTTTTCACTCTGTGCTTCTGCTAACAGAGGAGCCTCAGTCAGCTTTGCTTCTAAAAATAACACTTAGATCAAGGTCCCCTGACCATGTTTCTTTCCAAAATGTTTATCAGGAGAGATTCAATTGGTGACAGCTTAATAGGGGTGAACTCTTCCTGAACATCCAGTGTCAGTTGATCATAATGGATCAACACACTCCAGCAATAATAGAGTAATAATATAGGAATTGGTTTTGTTTAAAATAGTAATAAACAAGTTGACACGAATATTTCAAGAAAATGCTAGCTACCACCAAGTCTATGCTGTCACTTACCAGAGACGTTTCTGGCTGACCGATATCCAGTCCCTTAAGTTTGATGCAGAACACTTAAATGTCACTGCTGTAAATAGTAGTTTTTATTTTTTTTAAGTTATATAGCAGACACAAATGCAACAGTTTATTTGCAGATCAGTAAAACTGCAGAGGGCATAAATAAATGTTCTCATATGAAGTAGTGATCTGTTTTACAGAAACTAGTGTGCTGTGCAAAATGTGCGTCCAGGTAAGGCTTCATTTTCCACCGACTGTATGACTTTTCATAAACGCAGCTTTGAAGACTGCAAATAATCTGGAGTGGATCATTTGGAACACTTGAAATACCCGGCAAGTACTATAGACTTTTAAGCTATTAAAAATATCTTCTGTGCTCATGCTATGGTGCATGTAGTATTCCAGTCTGGCTGTTCCACTAGAGGTTTCCACTAGCTTCTTTGAAAACAGCAAGCAACTGATTTAGATCAAGCTGTGAAACTTTAATACCTTCTAGAAGAGAAGAAAAAATGCGTGGAGGAGGAAGACTAATCCATTGCTGATTGCTAAAAAGGACAGATCTTCAAACTTTCACTCAGTTTCCCAAAGGTGCCTTGCACTGAAAGATGGGAGACTTGTCATGTTTTTCCCAATTTCTGGCCTGTTTAATTAGGCCAACATATAATGTTCAGGTTGCTGTGATTTCAATAATGTTTCATAAGTGATGAGAACATATTAAGTTCTAGTGCTCTTACGCATGTTACATATTCAGTTACGATTCCAGAGAAAGTGTTGGGGAAACTTGCTTTGTTGTATTCAGGATTTGTTGTTTTTTTCAGTCTGATGGCCCTGTTTCCCGTAGGCTGCCTTTGGTTGTATCATCCTGCAAGTGCTGAATTGGTGCGTGCTTCAGTTTAGGCCACAGCGGTCTAAATCTGCTCTGTGTGTGTACGTTCTGAGTCAGTCAGTGCAAGTGGGGATTCAGGCAAGAATTAAATTCCTGAGGTTACCTTGCAGATGCTTTCATGATATAGGGAGCTTTCTCTCCAAGGTCGTGTTCTTGCATTACCCAGTGTTTATGTAATCTTTGAAAATATGTAGTTAAACACTTCTCAAGAGTTAGCTGGTACTTATATTTGTTAGTTCTTGCACAGGCCAAAAGCTCTTAAACTCTGTGGGACTTAGTCTTTTTGTAAGGAATAAAGGCTTGGCTGTGAAAGTAATTTCTTTGAGTGGCGTGGCACCAGGGGCTTATTGAACAGAAAAAAATGGGCAGAGGGGAGGAGTGATGACATGACACCCAAGTTGAGTGAATTTGCCAAATCAATCCTATTGCTGGTTTACTTCCAGGTGAACTCTCACCTGCAGCTTGCTGTGTCTTGCTTGCAAAGAAGCTGGTAGCTCACATTCTTGTCTAATTTAGATGTGTGGAGGTTGGGAAGGTTTTATTGGGGAGAAAACAACTATGATGATCTCTCGCCTTAAGATGAGCCAAGAAAATCATTCCTCTCCCAAAGAAGGGAGAATCACTGACATAATAGGCTTTCCAGGACACTTGCTCAACTTAGTGCTTCATTACTCCCTGTAGGCTGGAAGTCTCAGAGCCTCCAGTTAATTAGTGGCATAATCCTGAACTTCTGTCAGCCAGAGGCAAGAAGCAAAGCTAGTACTTAAGTGTGGAAAGAAGTGAGAAGGATTAAAACAGAGAAAATCAGGCCTCAAGGGGATCTGCTGTATTCCTAGAGCTCAATTACTGTTGTAACTAAATGTGTTAAATTATTGCTTGAGTTGCAAGCTGTGCTGTGTGTCATTAGCTGGAGTTGTACGTGAGTAATCTGCAATTTTCATTTTTAGTTTGAGGTGCCCCTTTATTGATGTTAGACTGAAATGCCTCTCCTATGAGGTCTCACTCTACAAAACAGGACACCGTTTTGCTCACTTCTTTTTTTCCTTTTTTCCTATTGCTCTTCATATCAGATTAGGTCCCTTTTGTACTGCTGTTCCACTTCTAACCTGTTGTGATTGCTCTTGATAGCTCAGGAGTTCTTTTCTGTTCAGCATGGTTTTGTTGCTGATGATGGCTTATGATGTCATTGCTGAAGACAGGAGGCTGGACCAGAGGGCTTCTCCAAGGTCACAACGATCTCTGCTTCCTGTAATTGCCTAGTAAAAGTGCTCTCCTGTTGGCCTTACGCAGCATCATGGAGCCAATTACTGTTTCAGAGGGGAATCACCTCTGTGACTCAGAGGGAGGTGGCTCTCTTGTGTTGGATACAATGAGCATTTGGATCCTGACCTGGAAGCTGTCCAGAGGATTTCTTTTTTTCTTTTTGCTAAAGGTTAAGCTGCTGCATAGGTGCTTTTCTTGATCAGGGTCAAAGCGTTGAGCACCTTGTAGGTTCATCTCTAGGTCTTCTCACCTAGCAAGTTTAAAGTGCCAGGGTTTGCTGCGTAAGAGCATTTTGAAATAGAAACACATGCAGTATACCATTGAGCACAGCCAAATCACAGACTGAGGTACTTTGCACCCATCTGTTGTTATTGAACTGGAGAGCCCTCTTGTTTCTGCATTGTATGTGTGGTGGTTGATGGTCTGTCTCCATGTAACGACACTTTTTGCTCTGAATAACATGAAAGTGGGATTGGTTACTTAAAGGCCACCTCTTGCTTGGAGTGATGATGAAGCAGATGGCATCCTATGTTAACCACTGAAACCGAAAAAGAGTTTTATGGAAAATAAAGCAACAAAACTCTACAGTTATGGAATTATCAATGAAAAGCCACAGAGATTAAACTCTGTAACTCAAAGTCTTGTTAGAAATTCTGGTGTCTCTTTCTAGCCTAAGCTGCTATATTCAGCTACATTTGTAATTGTGGGAACTCTGGTGGTTGTGGCACCGAAGGGTTCAAGTTCAGTCATGATTTTCAGATCTCTTCACCTTTAAAGCAATAAGTCATTAGTTTATGTTCGACTTGTTTTTTTTTTTACCTGAAATTAGGAGATGATTCTTTGCTGTCAGACTCAAAATTATTTGCACCATCAAAAAAGCTTAGTGCAATTTCTGTGGTGGCTGTATGTGCTACTTTATTGTTCTTTCTTGGCATTGTGATCTGCTTTTTATTACAGCTCTAGGATGGTCTTAACAGTCTCTTTATTGTTACTGTGGTTAGGTATCAGGAGTCTTGCATTTGAGTGAGGGGAAAGTAATCCACGACCTTCCTTAACAGTAAATAGTTGCCATTTCATCTCCAATACAGAAGTGTTCATCTTTGCTAAGGATGCTAAGGAGCTCCTTTCTTCTGAAGATCACAACTGGGAACCTTTTGCATCCTTTGCTATCAGAACTCCTTTCAGTTTTGTCTGTTTCAAACACTTGAGTTCCCAGCGGACAGTGACTGTTGTTGTTTTTTGATTGGATGCAGAAAACCAGTATGAAAACGGGATTATGAAGCTTTTAGACAGGGAAATGGAAGTGCTGCTGTTAAACTGAGGCAATATTAGTTAATTAGACTTAAGCAGACTTCATTGCCAATTTTACATGTGTGGTAGTATGCCTTGGTAACTGCTCAAGTTCAGGGCTAAAGTTATTAATTTATTAAAATTGTGACAAAGGAAGAATATTTTTGAACTGAGATGATTCTAAGCTGGTCTAACTGATAGAGGCATTTCCTTACTTTAAGTTTATATGGGGCCCAGACTAAGCATGAGGGAAGGTGAGGCTTTGTTTTACTTGAGGCACCTGCCCCTGGTGGGGAAGCTTGCTTCTGTCTCTGGGTTTCTCCAAGGTGTTCCCTGTGATTCTGGACTAAGTACTTATGGTCGTTTCCGGATATCACCTTCACCATCTGAAAATGAAATAGCTGACATCTCTTGGTGCTTGTAGCAACAGCATTCACTGACTGCCTGAAGCACTGCTCCGGTCTCTGTCCTGAAATGCCTCACCCCCAGCGAGCTGAGGTGATGCTTTGTGGGCAGCACAGGAGCTGCCTCCTTGGCTGGCCTTCTCACCTGGTCTAGCTGGCTGTAGGCTGTACTTCATGCACGTTTTAAACACAAGCTCTTTGCAGATCAGTGGCAGTGCCTCTTGCCTTCAGTTGTGTTCATTTGTTCTTTCCTCAAGTTTAGCTTGTGAAGGACAAGCAGGACATCTGTCCTTCCTCTGAGGGATTCCTAACCTGTTGTTCAATGCTCCTGAAGAAAAGCCACCCTGGCACTTGAGCATCCCTCCAGCAATGTGGCATTTGATGAACAGAAACCCATCTCCATCAGCAGAACTGAGCTGAGGCTTCGCTAGGCCTAATGTATGGGCCTCAACTAGGCCTCAACTAGGCCTCAAGGCTTCATGTCTTGTGTACGAAGCGGGGCAGCAGAACTTTGTTCCTTTTCCTTCCTGTTTGTCTTCAAAACGGGATTTCCAGAAGGTGATTCTGACTTACAGATATGGTGCATCAGGTTTGAGTGGGGCACTGAGGCCTTTGAAGGAAGAAAAACTTGCAACAAACAAAGATTTCTCTCCCCTGCCACATCTTATTTTCTTGAGTTGGCTTTAGGTCTTTCCATGGCAGACATTGACCTGAACTGGTAATTTTTTTTTTTTTGTTTTTTCTTTGTTTAAATCCCATTTTCTTTCCAGGAGCTTAATAGAGGTTTCCATATTCCCTTGGAAACCATGCACCCAGGGTCTTATCGATTGGCCATTTTATATTTGCCCAAGTTTAATAATTAAGAAAACCTACACGTCTGCTTAATGACAAAAACTGCATGTTTACACAGGCACATATATGTAGGTAGGTTGAAATATTGTTATCAGTAATCACCGTGTGCAGACCAGTAGAGTACCATCTTCTAATAACACATGAAACGCGTGGTATGAAGCATGGGAGTTCGTAAACATAGCTCTTGGAAGGATAAAAGTGATCGCAACATCAGCGGTATCCATCCACACCTTGGCATAAAAAACATCTGCAACGGTTGTGGTCTCTGCAGTCCATGTGTTAAAATAGTCTTAACAGCTGTGGTATAGGAAGTACAAAAATGCTGCAATTTTTTGCTCATGATGTTGTTGTAATTTCATAAGATTGCTCGTATTATAAAAATCATTGTTTGATTTCTTTATCCCAGCATGGCTTTGATATTTTTGCCTTCTTTTTGTTGTTGTAATAAGATATATAGAAAGTTTGCTTACTTATAAGCATCAACTATATTATTTAATTTATTATAACTTTTGTTATGGCCTATGACAATTCCTCTCCGCTCAGCGCAGCTCAGGCAAACCAAAAGGTTGGGCACCCCTGCTCTGAGTGAATGCTGATCTGTTGGAAGAGCAGCCCGTACAGGGGAAAGAAAAAGCACAGATCTGTGGAATACGGCTTTAAGAGCTTGGTTTATAGAGCTTTGTTATTAAGGAGCTTGTGGAAATGCACTGTATGTTTATTTTTTTTTACAGTAGGGTATTTAAATTTTTAGACTTTGGTAGTTCGCATTTCAGTATCAGTAGATGCAAAGTAATGCTGCTAATGGGCTGCATTTTAAGCATCTTATTTCACTTGATAAATCCAAACTTAATTGGCTGTACTCTGTTAAGTTAGTCATTTCAGCCTCTTGACTTCTTCATTTAACCGTCATCTTCCTCACCTCAGCTTCCTAATTTTTGTTTGAATAAAGCCTACTGTGACCTGAGCCTCTCTGCCTGGGGGACTTGCACAAGTCTCTTTTTCTAGCTGATCCTTTTTGCTTTATTAAGAATAAAACTGAGAGAATTTCTCCAGTAATAAATATAAGCACGACTTAGTGCTTAAATTTTTTTTTGCTCCTTTGAAGATTGCATAAATACCTGTGCCTCAGTATTTGTCTCGGTAATTCATTAAATTTGAAAGAGATGTAGATATGTTTTCTAAAACTACACAAACAACATGCATCTGAGATCCAGTGAGCGTATTTGTAAGTTTGGGTGCTAATATGAGAACGTGAAATATTCAGTGCTTACTGTGTAGGATATGTGTGAGACCTTTTTAAGAAGTATCACAAATGTGAGTATTAAATAATGAAGTCTTCTTATTTAGACATGTAATGTACCAGTGGAGATAAAGTAGCAAATATGGGCTTGTTTTCTATTGTATGTGTACTGCAGTGTAATGGGCAAGTATTATCAACTCTCCAATGTAAACGTGGGTAAACACCATCACAGTTTAACAGCTTTAATGTTCGTACCAGCTGGAGGACAGACCTACAAAAGAGACATGCTGGAAGCTGTAACTTGATGGCTGTTCTGGTGATCTCTTCATTTCATGAAAAAGTGGTCTTGCCTAAATAGAAAGCAAGTAAACTGAGACAGTGTGGGTTGGGGCTTCCAAGATTTTGGTTTTGTAGTCCATGTGAAGTCCGGAACATACCCAGCTGAGCTGAGTTCAAGGTTGGAGTTGACTGTCACAGTGTTATCCCAATGTAAAGCTGAAATTATTTCCCCCAAGTTTGGAATGCTCTGTTACATACAAAATAAGAGTAGCGGCTCCTAGTAAGGATGTTGTAACAACTGGAAATTGGGGTTACAGTAACAGATTTTCTGGTTTGCCTTGATGTAAATGTCCCCTGATCTCTAAATGCTTCTATGCGTTTTTCTCCTTCGTTATTTTATTTTTTTTCTCCTCTAATCTTTTCCTGTACAAGTCTTGTTTGGTCTGTTCTGTAAGTAGAGAAGTACTGTTAGTACGATGGTCCTATTAGGAACTGCAGTGTAGATAAACATCAAGATTTCCCGTGACCGCAAAACTAATTACATAACACAGCTCTAAAACACAGCTTCTCATAGGCTTGTCAAAAGCCTCAATGTTACACGTGTGAGTTGAGTTCCTTTTACATGAAGGTGAAATGCATGAAGGTAAATAATTGAACTGCTACAGCTGATGCTTCTTGTTGACACTGCTCCTCGAGTTAGCAGGCATTACAGTATGTCTGGAGCTCTGAAGTCCTGTCCTTTGCTGGTGAGAAAGTGTTGAACAGTTGGAGTTGATTACAAACAGGGTAATGGTTTTACATCCAAAATATGAATTATAGGACTCACATCTTCTCACCACCCTGTCCCCTCCACAGTTTATCTTTTCCAGTGTTTTTTTTTCCCAAAATGCTGCTTTTATTACTAAAAGTTAAGCTCATACAGGTGGTCCTGTCAGACGCTGTAAGAGTGGTGGCTTTAGCAATATGAGGAGGCTGTCTGAATAATGCTGTTTTTTTACATGTAGGACTGATCTTGCTTAGAAACCCTCAGGGTATATTCAGGAGAGCAATAAATTATACGTAACTTGTAAAAACATTCTGGGATGTGCATGGGATGTAGGGTTAGTCAGCAGCACAGATTTTTCCCATGAGAGACATCTGTCAAAGGTATCTGGTGATTTGCTTTGTCAATCTTTGGGTTTATCTTTGTTATAATTTACATAGTATTTATTTGGGTAAAGCTCATTGAGTGGTCCCCAGGATCATGTAGCTGGTGGCTGATGGCGTTCCATGTTCAGCAGTAGCAGCTTTCCTGCTTTAGAAGTAAAGCTTAGAAGTTGCTGAGATCTAAACTTCTGTCCTACACATTCACCTTAAATGTTGCTCTAATTGATAACAAGCTTAACTTGTAATATTTATATTCGGTGGCCCATGAGCTTGTGTTAAAATCGGTTCTTGTGTTCCTACGTTTTTATTGTCAGGGAAGTTTGTTTAAAAAGCTCAGAAACAGTTTTTGCACAGGTTCTGAAAACTCCATCACGAATGCTGAAAATAATGGGGAATCAAGAAAGCACGCTGATGAAGTGTCCCTGCAATGTGGGATACCTTGGACAACTGATCTGTCAACTGAAAAATCCAGGATATTGGTATGCATATATTGAAAATTGGTAAAACTCTGAATGTGATCAGAGCTCGCTGCTTTGCTGGTGAGGCGCTGCACCTTGTCTTGGTTGCAGGCACATCAGGATGTGCTGCAGCAGTTGCCTGACCCTGGTGGAGCCTGAGAGATACAGATCAGTTTTGAAGCTGAGACACAATAGAAAATAGAAGCGAGAGACATTCTGACGCGTAGCTAGTCTGAAAATAAAATAGTATAAGCCATTTTTAGTTTGTTTTCAGGAAGGAGTATTTCAGTTTGGGCCAAAAATACAATAAAACAAGGTCTGGATTTTTCCTCGAGGGCTGTATTTATATATAAATATGTATAAGCATATGTGTGCATGTATGTATATATATATTTCTGTGGAAAATGCTAGAACAGCAAAACTTGGTGTGTTTTGGCTGGCTGCTTTGAAGAAAAGCCTTTGAACATCCCTAGAACCAAGCAAAGCTCTTAGAAATAACAAATGTAGTGAAGTGACAGTTGACATGCAGTATATTATATATTTTGGGTCACAGAGTCTTAAATTTGCACATATGGTTGAATTTTTAGGCCTTTAAATATGTAAGTACACACAAAACTATTAATGCTTTTGAAATTCAATGTTGTAAGCCATTCCATTCCAGATTGGTTACAACATATTAATCTCTATCCCTGTAAAAGCAGGAATTCACTGAAAGAACATGGACAAATCCTTAGTGCTGGAAATCTGAGCAGTGTCCATACAATACTGTGCATGCTATTTAAATAATCCATGAATTAGTCACACATCTATCAGCTTAAAGTTACTCTATTCAGAGCTTCACACTGGACTGCAGGCATTGAATCCTATATGCCTTTCTTCCAAAAGCAAATATGGGAAGCCATACTGCTTATTTTTTAAAAAAAAAAAAAAAACCTTCCCCTCTCTGACCCCCACAAATCCAGTAAAATAGGACAAGATCTGTTGAGAATATTTTTAACTGGTTTTAAATTTTTATGTCGGCCTTAATCTCAGCTTTCAGGAAAGCGCTGCTGTTGTGTTCTGTACTCCATTACTTGGGATTTAGAGCTGATACTGATTTAACGTGGAAAAGATAGAGAGAACTCTTTCCCAGGAAATAAGAGGATCGCTTTTTCCTCTCCCGCTGCCCTGCGGGGGTACAATTGCTCTGGCCATGTGCCCATTTGGGTCTGGGCTGAAGTGAGGTCTCAAGATCAGCACAAGACAGCATTGCAGGTCAGTGTGAGGTGTTGAGAAAGCAGAAGAGTGGTTTCCTGCTGCAAGGGTCAGTTCTGGTGTTGCTCTGTTCAGTGGCTGTGCTCCAAGTGGGTTCTGCATGAGGATGTGTTTGGATGAGCATCCAGACCTTCTTAATGACCTCAGGACACTTGCTACATCACGTAATCAGTTGTGATGGACTCCATTAAGTTTCAGGCTTAATTAGATGCCCTGGAAAGTATAGATTATTAGAATATTCATTAATATCAATATTCATCAATATTATCAAATATTATCAAACATCAATTCATCAATGTTAGAATATTCATTAATATCTGAATATATATTAAGAAAAAAGCACCAAAATTTGCAAGCCACAGTAGATACAGTAATGAGTATTTATCCTTTCTGTGCCAGTACTGTTGTTCCCTCCTGTATCTCCTAAGCAGCTCTTCACAGAAGGATTTGAAGGATAAAGGCCAGAAGAGATGTCCAAGACACCTGGCTTAAACCATCCCAGCAACCTGTAGTGGACACACAGCATCTTTGCCACATCTGCAGAATAAAATTTGGGATAAGCATCTTGTTTTGATGCTTTAATTTTTTTATTAGAGTTTAACCTGGTGTTTCTGTGTGATTTCTGGCTTGCTACAAGAACAAAATTGAAGTTTTTTTAATTTAATAATTTGAATTTTTCCTGGAAGTAACAGGCACGATGACTTTGTTACCTGCTGTAACAGCAGTGGTACCATATTTCCTGCTAATGCTAAAATGCTCTGTACTGTGTGTTCTTCCCTCTGATTTTAATGGCAGACTTCTGCCTGTTGAAACATAATTTCTTCTCCTGATTTTTGGGGCTGCAGTTCACCAACAGCACATGTGAAATGGTAGTGAATCATCTCTGGGAGGTGTGGTCACACAAGATTCTGTTCTTAGCTGGGCCTGAATACTTTGCTGGTCTGTATGGCTGAAAGGCCACATTATTAAAGTTACAAATAATATTGGGCAACTAATTTAATATATATATTAAAAACCAGGACACAAAAGAGGGTGACCAAGCCATGAGCTGGCACACAGACCTAGAAGCACCAAGCAGGTGAGCAGTGTGGCCTGTGCAGTGCTGGGCCTCGCTGGGAACCTGGCTCTGAGTGAGGAGGCCCACAGGCAATGGAGATGCAGAAAATGCTTCTCAAAAACATCTCTCCCTTAAAGGTCCTAAAGGGATCGTTTTCATTGATCTAAGTGGAAAGGATAGAAGTCTCTTCTTCAATCTCCAGGTGTGGGGGTGAGACTTAGTGGTGTTTGGCTCCCCCTGGTAGTGCGTTGGTGCTGGCTTCGGACAGGCCTGGTGCAGCCTGCTGGTTCCACAGCTGAGCCCCACCATGTGCACCTGAACTGACCTCCTGTGGGCAAGCAGTGCTTGTGTTCCTGGTTGGTTCCCTCTGTGCACAAGTCTGGAGTTCTGGAGATCAACATTTCAGCCACACAGGGCATTGATCTCATGCAAATAGAGCACTGTGTTTGCGCCAAGCACAGGAAGAGGCGTTTGTGGCGTTCCTCCACGTGCTCAGTGCTCAAAGGGAAGCCGAATAACTTTTGTTTCTTCACACTATCTTCACACTACATTCTCACCCATCCTTGTTCTTGCTGCTCATTATTTCTTTCCAACAGCAGGTAGCACAGGACTTAAAGGATTTCTTTATCTCCCTGTTATACTATATCAAGGTTAAGTTATATCTTATCTCTATGTTTATATCTATATGTTTCCATTTTCCCAAATATCATACTGGGAAGTCCTGGTGAGCAATAAGGCTGTTGCTTCAGGAATTTTGTGAAGCTGCTTACTAGAGGTTTGATTCTGAATCTCAAAGTAGAGCTAAATTCGGAGCAGGAAAAACTTCTAAAGAGTAGTAGTATGCTAGCAAGATGTACTGCGGTGGTTGAGGGTGGCTTCTGTGCCTTCACATATAGAAGGATAGGAAAGGGAATAAAAGAAAAGCTGGAATGGAATGTGAGAACTGACCAGAGAAAATGTGGAAATGAGAGGGATAGAGAAGGTTTATCAGTTCTCCACTTTTGTAGAGTAATGGATGAATGGAATAAATGACAGATGCAGAAGAACAGAGGCACATAAAGGTAAATACATTTGCTTGGGAAAGGCAAAACAGTAAATATCACTAAGTATTTGTTTTTGTAATGTCGTGTATACATACAAATTTTCTAAATAACATAGATCTTAAATAAGAATGCAAGTTATAATCTCAGAATGTCAAATATAAACTAGTTTTTCCTAGCATCAGGAAATCATGGTTTGGCATTGGAGCAAGTTTAAGCTTTGTCAAGTGCAAATCAACTTCTATTCCAATTATTTGTATATTCCAATTATTTGTATTTTTGCTAGATACACCTGGTGTGTGGAAGAAATGTGCTTGTGTGGCACAATGCCTGACACTGTAAACCTGAGTAACTTGAATTGCCTTTTTTTAAAAAAAATTCTGTTTGAGAAGTTGTTGCCTGGTGACACTTGAAGGAATCTACTTTTCTTTTTTTGACCTCTAGTGATATTCTTTGTTCCTGGAAACACACCTGCTGTAGCATCAATGATACTATTTGTGAGGTTAACTGCTGTCTTCCAGTGCTAATACTATTCTTGTTTTTTTTTCTCCATTTAGAATTCCTGTAAAGGCAGGGATTTGCGTATTTCTCTACTCTGACAATTTTAGCTCTTTCTGTGGCTTAGGTGTACAGTGCAGAGGTCACAAAAGCAAATGCTGAAGGACAAGAAACACTACAGCAAAATACGAATGTGGAGACTTGAGCAAATTTCTGGATTATTCCAGGTCGTAGGTTTAAATTGCAAGTCCTAATCTTGGATTATGGCAAAATGTTTCCTTGGAGTGGATTTGCATGGGTTTTTAGCCTTGCACGGCTCTGAAGTCCAGCTAACTTAAACCATTCATATATACTGGAGGAAAAACTTTTTTAGCTGAAGTGTTTATGTAAAGTAAAAGGATTTGGAAGACATCCCATGCTGAAATAGGAAAAACAGGAGCTTTTTTTAACATTGCTGTATAGTATTTTATGTAATAATATATATTAAAATTCACATCTAGATGTTTCTTTAAAAAGTAAAGTTTCCACAGGATCTTTCAGAGCCATGGTTGTTATTGAGGAATTCATGTTTTTGCTATATTTCTTTTTATATTGTCTCAAATTCCTGTTAGAAGTTGGGAGGGAAATGGGAAGTATAGAGGGCATGGGTAGAATCATAAGGAAATACAGTACAAGTCTACTGCTCTGCTGAACTTCATGTAGTATTTGAAGTAGGTGGCAATTCAGATTCTGTTCTTCGGTTTGCCTGGTTTGGAAAGAGCAAGGCTGAAGAAGTTCAAGTTGCATTGCGCTGTTTTGATGTTTTTATTAGAAAAAGAGATAGAAAATGCTATGTGATAACATAAATAACATGATAAAATTTACACTAGAATCCAAAGGCAACAATTTCTCTGAATATTTTTTCACTAAAAAGGACATCAAAAAGCTAAGAAGAGAAGCATGGGTAGACGATCATGTCACTGATATGATTGGAACATGGCGATTTGAGACAAGGAAGAAATAGTGGAAAGAGCTGTGTGGGGGAAACTGAAAAGTGAAATGAAAACGTGAGGCTGTGTGACAGTAAAGGAAAACTATTTGAACTTTCTGTATGAAAACCAGAGTTGCTGGGCAGTTTTAACTTCTCTCCTTTAAAGTATTGTACTCCAACGAGCTTGGTTTTGGAGTTAGATGCTGTTACGGCTTGGATAAAGCTCAAAGGAAAGTTGCAGAGTTATTTATAGGGAATTAAGAGTTGAATATGTGTATTTTAACTAAGCAGTACCTAAGGCAAATGCTATAAACCTTAAAACAATTGAGATGATTGAAGTTCTAAGAGAGGGGAAAAAGTGATTTTGGTGGGTGTGAGAAGAAATGGTATCTAGACTGTGCTGCATCCACCCAGAAGGGTGATGGGGTCAACTTCTGAGACTCATTTCCTATGCTGGGCAATGTGGTTTCCATGGCCTTGCCAGACCTTTAAAACTGATTGATTTCCTCTCCCACTGCCATTGATTTCTAACTGGTATTTATTTACCGAAATTCAAGCTAGCTCACATGATCGCACTTCAGAGTTCCCTTTGGTTAGGACGAAATGGAACTGGTGACTGCCAGCTGTCTGAAATCATGCACTAGCTCTTTGAAAACTTGAGCACTATTTTACTTGCATGTTTGTTCTGACAACACTGCTTTCTTGTGCTACATGTGCTGTCCAGAGCTTCAATTTTGAAGAATATTAAGGGGATGCTGTGAGTGTTGTATATTTGTGTCCACCTCAACAATTAAGGTGAAAACTCTCAAGGGTCCTTACAGAGTGTTTATTTCTAGCATGAAGTGGTGGAATTTACATCAGCTTTTTCTTATCAAGTGTTGCTTTCAGTGAGGCTGCTGATAATCATGTGAAGATCTCTTAGTAGACAGGGATATACAACCTGAGAGATTGCTGGTTTACATGCTTCTCTTGAGGTTCTTGTCAGAATCACTTTCTACCTCTGCATAAATGTTGGAAATGCTGAATGGGACAGTATTTTATCTACATACACAGTTACACTACAAAAACAATATCCTACAAAAAAACCATAGCATCTGTTCAAAGACATGTTTTAACCTTTATCTTCCTAAAGGAAGCAGAGTGGGAAAAGTCTAAAATAGGACATGTATTAAATGCAGTTCAGAATGGTATTTAAAACCCATTGAGAACTCTGGTAGGAAGAAAATTGAGCATCTGTTAGCTCATCCCTTTGAGAGATTTGGTAGAAGATGCTGTTGAGGCCTTTGTCCCCAGGGCTTTAATGCTTATCATTCAATGTTAATTAGAACATGCAAAATATTGTGCTGTTGGTGTTCATCCTTGTTTCATGATATAACACGTCACATCTTCATAACAAATACCAAGACTGAGCCATTATAGTGCTCACCCGTTTCAGTAGTCACTGGCTGATGGTGCTGGAACTACTCATAGCTGAGCAAGCAGGCGTTGCCTTTTTCATAGGAAAATTGCAGCAGGGAGAGCTTGGTGATGTCTGGCCTCTCTCCATGAGCAGTGAGCCAAGTGCAAGGTGCACTGGAACCACTGCTGTTCAGCACAGTTATCCTAAAACTCACTTTGTCCAAAATCATGCCTTAGGGGAAGTCCTGGCAGTCCCATGGTCTGACCAGCTAAGATGATTTCAGAAGTGTTTGAAATCTCAATTCATGTACTTATTCTGAGATGTGATTCTAGTTGTCTGTATAAATACATGTTTCAAAAGTGCACATTGAAATCTGGCTAAAAAGAGCTTAGCCCCTTTCCCTACCAGAAGAAATAATTTTAAAATTACATACACACATGCATTTATATATACACAAACATGCATACATCTTTTTAGACGTACACAAGACATACACCCATTAACATATGTTATTATAAAACTGATTTTTCTATAGCTATTATACAATCCTTCAAAAAATGAACTAAGTGGTATTAAGTGAATCAAGTAACACAGCGTAATACACTAAGGTGGGTGTGCATTAAAATTTAGGGCCTTATCTGTAGTTAATGCAATCCTTTTACTTCTGCTAAGTAAGCTGAAGCTTTCAGTGCAGAAATGTAGTAGTATCCTAGTGAAGACAGCGCAGGAAACATCATTGCAAAGCATATGCTTATACTAGCGGTTGTTGACTTTTCTTTAAGAGTAGTTGAATTCATGGTAATTTAGAATAAACTTTGGTGTGGCTGCTTGACTATTTCAGCACCCAAATAAGCTTGAGTAATATCTATATTCTCCTTTCTTGAGCAATGTTGCTTTTAATTTGCCTCTCCAAGAACATTGAAGTGAGAGTTTCCTGGATGTTATGAAGCAATATCATAAAGCAATTAGTAAAATGCATGTGTTAGGTTTGTTTAGTTGTGTACTTTTCAGTCTTATGGTGGAGAAAAGACACGCAATTTTGCCTTTAAAGTTGTCTGTAGTTCTGGTCGTTGCTTATGCTGCGTGTGAAAACACATGAATTCAAATCTCTCCACAAATTGATGTCTCTTTTCATATGAGAAGTTATTTAAATAAAATGGTTAATTATTCTCATTAAGGTAGTTTGTGACTAGAACTAAGAGGGTTTGGTCACTCTTCTGACATCGCAGTCAGCAAAGGTATTCTCAAGGTTTTTGATCTGAAAGCTTTTTAAATCATTATTAGAATCTGAACATCTTTAAAAAGTGTGATTGCAAGGGAATGTTTTGTGAAGTAAATGTTTAAAATCATGACACAAACTTCATATGTGTAAAGCATATTGGGTTTAATTTTCACAACTCGGGTTTGTGTTTTACGTTAACGTGCTAAGTGGAGTTATTCATTACCTTTCTTTCCTGCTTCTGAGTTACATCTGGTTGCTCTCTTGTTCTGCATCTCTTTGAGACTTGAGAAACTGCTTAAGCTCTTTAGACGAGTCATTTCAACGGCCACTTGGAAAATGCATCCAAATTCTCAAATGGAAGGGATTAGACATCACTAAAGGTTCAATGGATCATTCAAATTTCATTTGAACCATTTCAGGTTATCCTGCTTTTTATCAGTAAAATGCTTAGATATGCTAAGAATGACTTGTAAGACAAATATGACAGCTTACAGCAAAGCAGGAGTTATCGAAGTCCGAATTGGAGTGACACCTGCATTCCTCAAACTTCAAAGTAAAGCTTTTGTCATCTCTGAAGATTTACTGGCTATAAGATTAACCTGTCTTTCCTGTGTTTTTCTCTTAACTGCTTCCCACATTTAATCATGATGCAGTTGAGTTTAAGAAGTTTACCTTGCTCCTTACCTTTTAAGTTCGAAAATCACAGAATCATACAGTCATCAAGGCTGGAAAATACCTCTGAGGTCATCTAGTCCAACCACCCACCTACCATGATTGCCCATTAAACCACTTAACTACGTCTCTTAGTACTGGATCTAGACATTTCTTGAACACTTCCAGGGGCGGTGACCCCACCACCTCCCTGGGCAGCCTGTTCCAGTGCCCGTATGTGATCTATAATGGTTGCGTGCAGTTTGGGTAAAACCTGGGTTGTGAATGGCTCCTTCCTTTTTGGAATATGTAGCATTTGAGGAAACGTTTTGAAATTTAAATCCAGCACTTAAATGTGCAATGACTGACAAGTTATGAAATACACCTGTCAGTGAAGAAGTAGCAGCTTCTAAGAAGGAGTGTTTTGTCAAAGCAGCTGAAATACAACAAAGACTGATAACAAAATGAATGTGGGCTACAAGCAGGCTGGTCAGCAATTCTGTACAGAAGCTGAAAGGCGGTCTGGAAGGCACTGCAGTCAGGACCTCGTGTGATGGTGTGTAGTTGGCAGCTCTAAGCCTTGTGATGGTACTGTGTTTCTGCTCTCTGATTTGTTTGTAACACAGTTCCAGCTACTGAACATGACTCAAACAGAGAGCCTGAAACTTTCCAGTGGGTTTCTTTTTCTCTCAGAATTAGGTGTTTTGCAGAAATCCTCCTTATTTCTCATCTCAGGATGTTCTGCAATGTAAATTCAGGTTTCTGCATAATGCTCTCTTTGTCTGATACCTGGTAAGCGATACAGGGGCAGTGAGGCTGCAGCTCTTAAATTGAGCACTGCATATCACAAATCATTCTGGTTGGCTGTACAAGAGGAATAAGCACGTGTTTTACCTTGCACCCACGCACAGTTCCTGAGAAATTGGAAAACCACATGTAGGTGGGTTACAAAAAAAACACAAAATAAGATGCAGTAATCTCCACTAATTGTATGTCTTGTTACAGAACTTTTTCCTTTCCTCCCCCCCTCTATTTCCAAGTTCCACTAATTCTGTGCTGTGAGTGAGTAGAAAGGGGAGGGCATAGGAGGAAAATATCTGTCTCTATCCTTTTAACTTCTGCTTCCCTCAAAATGCTCTGGATCATTTATACTATAGGATGTGGTGGCTGGAACAACGCGTGTTTCTTGAGCCTCCTTTCTGAAGGGATGCTGTTAAGTGTTGACAAAAATGATGAGGAAAGTCTCATTCTTGGTCTAGTGACTTGGCTTGCCATTGCAAGGCTTTCAAAAAGCTCATGAGAAGAGCTTTGCTGCTGAGCAGCTCCTTGCAGAGGGAGAAGGCAGCAGTCCAGTGATGGGATTGCTAGAGGATCCCAGAGTTGTGGGCTCTCACTGGAGAATGTGCATGTGCCCAGAGTGCTCTTAGGGCTAGGATTATGATTCCCAGCTCCAACCTTCCCTTTTAAATGTAGACAGCAGCTCAATTTTCTCCTCTAATTGGAAGGAGCTGAGACGGGTGAGTGTAGTCCTTGCCTGTGGTAGAAGGAAGGGCTTGAGCAGCTCAGGCTGATGATGAGTGGCTGTGGTTAGGGTGCACGTTTGCATCTGGAAACAGCATGCTCATTGTTAGTAGTTGAATGGAAGATGTTTCTTTTCTGTGGAGGAGGAAAATGCAGGCCTGGCTAGTGTTCTTTATTTAAGGCACTGTGAATCTGAGAGCTCTTTAGCAGTGTTATGCAGGCTTCATTTCCACCCTGCACGGTGTTAACAGGTAGTCTCTGGAGAAGGATTTTCTGCATGGGCTAGTTTGTCATTCTGAGGAATTAATACAGGTCTCCGTATGGTGAACTGCTGGAGTAGACAGTTTTTTTTCCTGTATAAAAGGAGCCCGTGTATTCTCAAGAATACTTTGAACCCAGGCTCAAACATGAAGTTTGCACAGGAGACCAGCACCCTTATTAGCCAAACATTTCTTGAAAGAGAAGAGTTAAGATTGTTTGCTGTCCCCTTCCCCCATCGGTGGAGGTTTGAAATTCCCTTATCTTCAAAGCTTGGGGTTGGGTTTGAGGCGAACCCTCTGAAGGGCCCTGCTTCCATCTGTGCTCTTCCCCAACACCTGCATTCCTCAGGTTGCTCCTGGTCACCTGGTGCTGCAGCAGTAACACTGCAGAGAGTGCCAGCCTGCGGAATTTATTTTTAATAGATTTTGGATTAAATACTTCATTTTAAATAACAGTTGGTTAAATAATACTATAAACATTGATCCAGGGCAGTCTGCCTGGGAATAAGAGGCTATAAATAGTGTGGGGTTTTATTTCTTCCTTAAGAAAAAATCAAGACCTAACAATTCTTAGCCTAGAATTTGTAGTTAGTTTTCAGGACCTTTTCATGTACTGGCAGCTCAATGTCAGTGAAGGAAGCCAAAGTCATTTGTATTGCATTTTGTTTATAAATTGTACCTCAATTTCTTGTCAATGCCGGTTGTATTTTGTGGCTAAGTGAAGTATTTTTCATCAGAGGCAGCAGGAAATAAGTAGTTATCTGCGTCACACTGAAAAAGAACAGGCAGTGTCTGCCCTGTGTGGGTATAAATAGGACCAATCAATTATTGCTTCACTGTTTCTGATCTTCCCCCTCAACAGGAGGGAAAAACTAGTGCTCAGAAATTGCAAACCACAGATTTACTTGTTCCTTCCTTAGCTATTCCATAGCTCTGTCATTCTTGTTGCCTCTTCTAACCTGTTTTTGGACCTTGAAGCATGCTGGCGAGTCAGGAGCTGCAGTGGGCTCAGGACAAGCCAGTGGGCTGAGTGTAGCCCCTGGTACCTGGCTGGACAAATGGGAGCACCTGAAGGACAGAAACCCTGCTGTCCTCTGGGCTGTCCTGTGTCTGGCCCAGCTCTGCAGAAGTTGGATTGCTTCCCACTAACCTTACAAGTGAGTAACCTAGTATGGCCCTTGAGAGGAAAAAACATCACTCATTTCTTTTTCTGCAGGTGCACTTGTCAATCTAGTTGGGCGTATGGATATAACTGAATCTCTTTAGTGGCTTCTTGCAATGGATCGTGAGGTGACCCAAAGTATGTGTTAATGTAAGAGTTGGGATTTCTGAGATAGCAAATGGTGCTGTGCAGAGTGAATGTAGGAGTAAAGGTCCCTGAGAGCTTCCTGCAGGGTCAAAGCTGCTGCAGTGGCTTGGTGGACATTTTGCAGAGTAAGTTTTTTTTGTTGTTGTTTGAAATGCACATGTTGAATGAAAGACCTGATGAACCATTTGTGTGGGCTGTTGCATGGAAGCATTGGCTGGCCCGTTTCCCCTGACATTCACAGGAGAATGTTTGGTAGAAATGCTTTTCCTGCGGTGCTGGTTCCAGGAGCACCAATGATCCTGGAACCAGCACCAATGGTGCTGGTTCCAATGATCACAGCATGGTTTTGGGGCAGCTTGTTCAAAGCTGTGCTCATTGACCCCCTTTTGCCATCCCACTGCAGGACAGCCTGAACAGCACTCAGCTTTGCAGTGCTGACAGACTGGAATTCCTGTCACTTCTGTTGGCCCTTTGCTAATACAGTATGGCTACACTGAATATCCTGCTATAATCCTTTAAAGTCATCTCACCCTTTTCTTTTCTATGACCAGCTTGATTTCAAGGAGGTAGCAATTTAACAAAAACTTCCCAAACAGAATTAGTCTCCATGCGCTTAATGAAGCGTATTCACTGGAGCTGCCTCCCCAAGCCAGTTTGTTTTGTCTACCTTTTGGAGTACTACCCTGTGAAGAAATCCAACTCCTCGCAGTTTCCTGTTGTTCATCTTGTTTAACTTTGGCAATAAATTACCTTTGGCTCAATTACAAAGCTCTCAGAAAATAATTGGAAGAAAACAAGAGTCAGGAAGAAATAATACGCATTTGTTTTGATTGTATAAATCTGCTTTACTGCCAGCTCGCTGGGCATAGCGTAGGAGGAGAGAGCATCCCAAAGAGCAGTGCTGTGTCTGGATGGCAGTGCACGGTGACTAATTTGGTGTGGCTAGTCTAGAGCGCTTAGCCCAACTGCCATTGATTCATCTGAATTAGCAAAGAAAGATCTTTTTCATTGCTTATTTTTCTTCAACTCCCTTGCTGTATTTTCAGTAGTTTTGGTATGTCACATACTATTGATTGGTTATTCCTAACGTTACCTACAGAATCATAAAGTTTGTGGCACCATACGATTACTTTACAATTTATCACTGTTAGTTAAGGACCATCACTGTTAGTTAAGGACCCATTCTTGTAGAAATTAACCTGTGAGAATAGTGCTGTAATGACTGCTAGCAGAAAATGTCTGTGGGGGTAGGCATTAACTTGCATATGACGTAAGGGATTGGAGGGTGTAACAAAATGAAATGAGACAGAAGATAACTTCAAGAGACTGACTGAGCCATTTGGGTGGATATTTCACCCAAAATCTATTGGATTTGCACAGACACTTTAGTCAGTGCTTGAGACTATATAAAACAATGAGTTAATTCATGCCTGTAATGTCGCTTTCCACTTTCTGAACAGAAATTTGAATATAGAAAGTCAGCTTATTCAAGCTGACTTTTTTCCATTTCAGCTCAAGAAGCTGCACACCTCATGAGTCAAGAAATGCACCTCGTTTCAGCTCCTTTTACATACAACCAAACAATGTCTTTTTGTACTCAGGTCCAGTTAAATGAGAGAGCCGTGTAGAGAATAAGCAGAAAAAACTTAAACCATAACTAGATCAGACTAGATTGTATTTTTTACTTCTATTCAACTGTACACTGTCATTTTTGAGGAGGAAGGAGTTGGAGTGGTGGCAGGAAAGGATAAGTGAGGTGTGTTGCTTTCTTCTGCAGTTTTACTGAACGCTCAGCTATACAAGCAGCCTCTAGGTAAAGCTGCAGAATGCTTGTGAAGGTAGAAGTCTTCTGGCTGGTGGGATCTGTATATTCATCCTTCTGCTTCATTTGAATAATTCTATAGCACATCTATGAACTCTCTGTGAGGGGGAACTTGTCACCTTTGTCCCAGCTGTGAATGTTTGGTTAATGTGCCTACGTCAGTTTTAAGCAGCATGGTCTGGGACACTGCAAGAACAAGAGACATTTAATTTCTTGCAATTTTCAGTAAATCTATTGTTTCCAGAGGAGGAGTTTTATTCTTAAATGGTGCCTTTTTGAAATTTTTTTTTTTTTTTTTTTAAGTCTGGTAAGAGTTTCAGCTGGTAGAGCTGGTCACAATTCTGAATCAAAGTATTAATGTCTATTAAAAATTCTGTGGGATATAATCACAGGGCTTCTGTTCACTTTTATGCTGAACATGCATAGTAAAACGTGTTTGAAATTCCAAAATATATTCTTGAGTTATGAAGGAGAAATTTCATGGGCTCTTTATGTAGTGAAGTTATTTTGTGTTGTTTGTGTGAAGCAATTATTTGAAATAGAAACAGCTTTAAACTTGACAGAATTAATGTCGATAATCTAGCTCTGTATTCATCTTTAAACCATAGCATTTCTGAATGTCTTTATATTCTGCATTCCCATCTATTCCCAGCACCTTTACGATAAAAGCCTGGAGCATGCAGGAAAAGCACTCAAGACAGGATCTAGTCTTACCTACCATCAATTCCTTGGTCATCAGACGTTCCACAGTGCTGTCCCTGTGCCTGCAGCACTGAGCCTGCTAGCTGCAAACACAGCTGTTTCCATGGCCCTGCACCAAACTCCATCCAGTCTCCTGACATCTGTCACACAGATCTCTTGGTGCAGCATCGTGCACGAACGCAGAGTTGAGTGAAGTGGTTGCTTCCACCATCCTGGTGGCTTGTGTAGCCAGGTGTGTTCAGCTCTCAGTGCCTCCAGCGCACACTGGACTTGTTCATTTTTCTGCTCACCAGGACCTGCAGGGCTGTCCCTGCACAGCTGCCACCAGGCCTGCAGCAGCCTCAGCCTGGGCTCGGTCTTGCAGGCCTCTGTATTTCCTTTTGCGGGCCCCTGTAGCTGGCTGAGGACCCTGTGGCTGGCAGCCCTGCCCTCCAGCGTGTCCGTGCTTCTCCTTTTCTTGTCATCTTTGGACTTCTTTGGGAGGCACTGCTTCTTTTTGCCTAGGTTATTGGTGAAACTATACAACAGTTGTCAGCCCTGATAGGAGTTCCTTCATGGGCCGCGCTGCCTTTTGAGCCTGAAGGCCCAGTCAGTTTTTCACCCTCCTTGTCATCCACCTATCCGGTATCTCCTCATTTTCTTCATGAGGAGAAGTGCTGTGGTCTTCTGTGTCGGCGAGTGTTGAAAGCCTTGCCAAAGCCTGAGTAAACAAATTGGGCTGCTGTCTGCTCATCCGCAGAGCCCGCCATTTTGTCAGTGGAGACAGGTTGCTCGAGGGCAGTGTGGCCTTAGGACGTGGTTGCTTCTCCGTCACCTTCTGCTTATGTCTGGAAATGGTTTCTGTTAGGATTTTCTCTCTTCGTTTTCTGTTAATTGGACTGAAGCTGACTGCCGTTCTCTGGATCCTCCTGGCTGCCTGGTTTTGGTTTTGGCACAACATCCTTTGGCTGCTGCTTCTGCTTCTGGTCACAGCTGAAGTTTGGCCTGATGTTTTCAGATGGTCTCCACACTGGTACCAGTGCTTTGCTTCTGAGTGTGCCTCGGTGTTCGTTGCAGGTGCAGTTTTATCAGCTGAAATTGTGAACTCTATTCTCATTCTCAGCTCCTCATAGTTTTTGTTGTTGCTGGTTTTATTTTTTATACTTTTAGAGTTGCCTATTCCAATTAACTTTTCTTGTTGTTCCCCTTCTGTTTTGCTTTCTAAAATCAGTACTACGCTGGCAACAGTGGTCCCAGCGCTGTTTCTTGTTTTAATTTGTTTCTTAATTAAAATAATAAAAATGCCTACCCTTCATTTTCTATTTTTATCAGATCTTAATCTTAAAGAGAACCACTTCTGACCTGAGGCACTCTTTTATAAATGTCATCTAAAAATATTAAAAAACAAAGGTTTCTACAGAGACTATTTAAAAAAAGTAAATTCAAAACAATCTGCTTATCTACAAAAGAAGCTTGCACATAAATTTGCTTGTATGATTTCATTGGCCTTTGTGGTACTGACTGCAGTCTTTAACATTAAGCTCATGATTAAGTGTTTTCAAAGCTGAGGTCGTAAATAACGAGCTGTTTCACAGGGAGAAATGTGTCTCATTGATGTGGTTTTTTGTTTGTTTGTTTTGAGGGATTTTGTAAATTTACAGTCCTCATTAGTAACTATTAAAGTTGCCATTAACATACCAAGGTGTTGCAACATTGTTTTCTTATTTCAGAACGATGAAAATTAATAGTGCAGAATAATCTTCAAAGGACAAAAACCTGCACTGACCTTTGCTCGTGCTGGCTTTAGAGAAGTAAGACCTGCAAGTGAGAATCCCCTGCTAAATGCCAGGCTACCCCCAGCTGCTGCATGTCTTCACATGAATCTACTTCAGTACCTTCCAAAGACATTGTTGGGTGTCTTATTTAAGAGAAACATTTCTAGTAATGTTTTTGGCCCAACTGTGTTTTGTCTGTGTTTTGATCACGTTATAATCATTATCTTACTCTGGATGCATTACATGACTGATCTGCTTCTAAAGAATCTGATGTTTGACTGCTGTTGAAAGCAATCTGTCCCATGTACAACTGGCAGCTCTTGGAGGTGGCAGCTCTGTGCGTGTGCAGCCTCCTGGAGACTGTGTTAGAGGAGAGTCTCATGTTGTGCAGCCCGCTCGCTAACTCTGATTAGAACTGTTAACCCCTGGTGTTTTATAAATGGCCCCCCAAAAGCTATGTGACATAGAATTTGGAATGCTGAAATAAGGTCATTCCGCTTTTAGCAATGGCAGCATTACGACTTGAAGATAAGACCAACTTTTTGCTCAGCTGGAATCAGGAAGAGGAGGAGGAGGAGAGGAACTTTTATAGCCAGTGTTGTGGTGGTCACCATTTTTATTGACCTCCCTTTGTATAATGGATTTATTTAAAAAAAAATTTAGTAATTAATGGCTTTTGTAAATTAGGTGTGCTCAAAGTCTAGTGCTGTACATTAGGCACAGATTCTCAAATATACACAGCATGATATCAGCAACCTTAGTAGCAGGAGTAGCAAGCACCTTTATTCACCGACTGTCTTTCCTAAGCAGTTGACCAGACGATTTGAGAAAACAAAATTGAGCACTGCAGCTCTTACACCTGGCATTCATTCTGCCAGCCTAGTTCCAGTTACTTCGAGGTGTATTATCTTCCCTTTTGTACTGGGAAGAGGACAGTTACAAAAGTACCTCCTCAATGTAGGATATTAACATCCATTCTGTTTTTACCCTGATGTCTGTGATGCTTTTAGTGCATATTCCTGTGGTGTTTAAATCCTGTTACTAAACTCTGCCATTCCATTCTTCTCTAGACAGAACTTCTGGTAGCCTTGGGAGAATCTTGTGTAGAAATTTTGGTTCTCATTCTTAAAATGGTGCTTGCATAAGGCAGGTAGAATAAAGTGTTTGTATATAAAACTGGAAGCTCTACTGGCGTTAACTTGAATTAGCCAAGAACTTGAATCTTGCAGAGTTGGAAATGGCAAGACTGTTAGGATATATAAAATCTTTGAGATCAAATTTTGAATTAAATTCTCAAGTTAGTTAATGCATTGATTTTTTTTTTTTAACTATTCTTCCATCTAACTACATAATAATTTCAGTTGAAGACTGGAGGCTTATTAGACAGAAGCCAGTCTGCCTCGTCACCTCTAAGCACGTATACTTTTTGTGAAGGAAGCTCTCCATTGCTCAGAAGTAGGACTTCATGTGGAAAATTACATTTTTAATGCCATTGAGCCATCCAGTACAACCGGGGCTATAAGAACTTATGAATAATGCCATCTGGCACTCCTGAAGTCTGCTTTAGAAGTATTTGGCAGTTTGCTGGTCTGAGAATGACATAATGACCCGATGAAGTAGAGTGGAAGAAAACTGGGCTTCTTCCAAGAGTCTGTCTTTCAGTTTGGAAACACTAATTCTAACCATTGCATTTCTTGTTCACCCTTGAAGTTGGTCTTATGCATAATAAGGTGTGGTCTTTACAAGTGGAATGCTATCAGAACACATGATTTTAAAAATAAATAGTAGTGTAACTCTTTTACTGACTTCAGTAGTTTTGACTCAGAAATGAGTGGTATTGGTAGTCTCCCTCCATTTGCCCACCAGAGTTGCATGGGATTATGAAACTGGTCAGTTCCTAGCCCCAGGAGACTTTTTTGGGTTCTTTCCACATCTCGGTTTTCCCGGGAAGAAAGTGATGCTTTGCTGCTAGAAGTGCCTCATGCTTAGCTCTAGTTGAAGTGCTTCCCCCAGAGCAGGAGCTGAGGTTTGGCTGCATAACCGGGCTTGGTGCTTCCCTTGCCAGCCTTGGGCAATGCGCTCTCTGTGGGGAGGACCGCAGTCAAAGCAGCCTGATTTTTCTCTCTTGCCTCGTGCTTAGCATGAACATTTGGCCAGCACTGGGTGTCTGTGGGTGCTGGGATGCTTAAAACTCTGTAAGCAAAGTCGGCGATGCAAGCCATCTAGCCCCAGGCTGGCAAGGCTGTGCTGCCCCTTGTTTCTGACAGCTGACGTTGTTTCTCCCTGCAGGAGCGGGTGTGCCCAGCTCACCTACGGCAGGGGCACCTGCGGGAATTGAGACTTGATCCGGAGTGGAGCAGTACTGGAGGGCTCAGAGTTGCAGCTTATTTATTATCCATTATCAGACAGACATCTTTTTTATCCTGCTCATATTCAGGGCACTTATGAACTTGAGCTTTTTTTTTTTGTGACTTGTGAGCTCAGATGAGTTGCTCTAGTCTGCTTCATCTTGGAAGCCTCAGCTGCTGCAGAGTGAGAGCCAGCCTGCCTGCTGATGGGCACATCTGTTATGCTTTATCTGTTCTGTAATCCAAATCTTTGAGACCATTTCTGCCCATATACAGTCAATTCAGTTGCGCCATTAGTGCTTGAGTACAGATGGCAAGTGTGCTCGTAATAGCTTCCCTAACTGTAAGTTGGATTCTTTGAAACAAAAGCCAACTCTTTCCATTTGTGACCCACACAAACACAGATTATATTTTTATTCACGTATTTATTTTTGCTAAACTTGTGCTGGAACTAGGACAGAAGCAGTTTGAGAACAGTTTTTACTCTAATTTCTTTTCTTGGAAAAAGCTGCTAATTCAGCTGCCGTGATGCTGGTGAGGAGCACATCCTGGTATGCTTGTTCGTGATGAATAATGCATTAATCCAAGGAGACTCCAGGGAGGTGGCAGAAGCTCTCTCCCTGTGTCATTTAGTTTTTGAGAGATGTGAGCAGATTACAGAAATCAGACCTCACAGAGAGCAGTGAGAATAAATACTGGGGTAGTATTTAGACTGAATAAGCTCTCAGATATTTTATACAGATTTATTTGAAGTGAGTTTACGTGTACAGCTCTCAAAAATTATGAATATTTACATATAATCTGACAGGAAAAAAGGAGGTGACAGCAGGATGTTAGTCTGAGTTACCGCTGTCGGGGAGTAGAAACGGCAGCAACGCATAGAACAGGGCATACTGGATTGTACTTATCCAAAAACTCATCTTGGAAGTTAGAGAGTTGGAGTTTATTGCCTGCTAGGAAGTGTTTTAAAAAAATCTCTTTATCAGATGGTAAAGCAAACAAAAAAGAAATGACATTCCTTGTGAGAAGCATCTACAGCAAGTAATTTGTCCCTACTGACATGTTAGGTAACGCTACAAGTGCCATTAGGAGTGCCTGAGCATCGCTTGTTTTGCTTAATACCCCAAGCAGTAATTACAGTTGTATAATACAAGCTTCAGCATAGTAGTGATTGATGATATGCCTTGTATGGAGGGGAAGAAAAGTGAAAGTAAAATAGTTAATTCTGGCATGAACTTCTCATAGCTTGTACAGCTGCAGTAAGAGATGAAGGCAGCTGCAAGAGTAAGCTTCACACACAGTTTCTTTGGTTGTCTGCTTCCTAACCACGTGCACGTGGCACCCTGTCCTTCTGTAGGCTTCACTGGGTACCAAAGTGCTTCAGCTTTCTCTCCAAGAAGCGTCGACAGCACCTTCTTGCTTGGTGCAGAAATACCCAGAGAGTGATAAAAGAAATTAAATGATGAAATATTCCAACCCAAACACGTGTGCATGTAATCGTCATCTATCCTGATAGCATGAGACAACTCTGCTCATATCACTGCAACTCAAATTTTTCTGTTCCTCTGTTTTTAGACTTGTCAGTAGCAACAATTGCTGTGCAGAAAGAGAAGAGTTGAACTTGTAAGGGAAATATCTAAAAACAGCTTTCTGAAGCAGAGATAATGAATGAGCTTTGGAGCGTTACTGTTCCATGAGCTGTAATCTGGAGTTGTTTGTGATAGGTAGAGTCTTTTTGATCTATATTCTGCTGTTGTCTAGATTTCTATCTCTATAGAGATGAAAGTAGCTTAATTAGCTCCTGAAAGAATGGAAAGCAACACAGGGCTGTTGGTTTTGTTTTCTTTTTGGTTTTATTATTATTGTTTTGGAAAGTAGGGTTAAACTGCAGAAGGTTGGATGGCACAGCTCTATCTGCACAACTGGGTTAAAGATAAATGGTCTTTTGACCTCTACTCTGAAATGAGAGTATCTGGGATTTTCCATGCTTTCTGCGGAAAAATTTAAATTTGCCCATGTGAGAGAGAAACAGTGGGTGTAAGGAAATGTAGGCCTCACAGCGAGCACTCATGCTCATACCTTTATTTATCTGTTAGATTGTCCTTAGCCACTTGTTAAGCTGTGACAGCACCCCACAGTGAGAGGTGGAAAATGGGGGTGCCGAGGTGGGCAGCTTGCTGTGGGGATGCTGTGCAGAGCCCACGTGGTGACGTCTGGCTCCAAATTCCTCCTGGGTGCTGGTGGGGTACAGGCAGGCTGGCCTGGGAGAGCTGCCCGTTGGACAGAGCTGGGCTCTTCTCCCCAGACATGGTGCATCCCCACAGGTGCCTGTGGAAATAGGGTTACGTAGAATAACATATAGGGTATTTTTTGTCTATGTGTGTATGTATATGCTTATATATAAATAAAGAGTCTATTTTAGTTTGACCAAAGCCATTTACCAGGTTCTGAGCCATAAATGGCAGAATCACCTTATCTGGTGGCTCCCTCTCCCTTCCTTGAAGACTCCAGCCTTGGGAATGAGTATGATGGCTAATAATTAAAACTTGGCAAACTTGTAGGAAGTTGAAAGGAGGACTCCATAGTGGCTTGCAAGATGGAATTGCTTAATCATAAGTGGGTTTCTTTTCCTTTCCCCCCCCCGTAGTCTTTCATAGCAATAGAGCTATGACAGATAAAGCACCAACTCACATTGGGTGTGAGTGTGGGTGGTGGAAGAATTGGAATTTTTTTTTGCAGTCTGGATGTAAGCTGTCAAATATACCAGATTTAACAGGACCATTTCCTAATCTGTCATCAGTTTGCCGTCTAATTCAGTGTTGGTCAAATACCAGTTTTCATATTTAACATGTATACAAACATTGATATTTAATACTTCGGATTCACATGTCTAATATTTGCATGGTGCTAAAAAAAATTTCAATAAACTGTTTAAAATGTGTATTCTGTGCACATAGTAATGCTTGAGTTTCATTTATTTTTCTTGTTTGCTTGTTTTTTCTGAGATCAATCAGGATTTTCACTTGGTCTACCTAAAGTGTTCTGTGTCTGGACATAGCGTGCTTCTGTATTGAGACAAAGGAATGGTAGAAAAATTAGGGCTTGTCATTTCATTAATGAGCTTAAGACTATAGTTTTAGATAAGGCTTTGAAGAGGCTTAGAGTTGATTGACTGTTATGTAGTGCTATTATTCATGGATCAAAATGAAAAAAGGGGTGAAACGTGAGACTCGGAAAAAGCTGTGCACAAAATGATGCACAAAATAATACTTTTTTTGTCATTAAATCAATAACTGGATTACTGACTGGTACCCAAATTTCGGTCAAGAACCAAGTTTTGCTGGGGATTCCTTTTGACTTGTTAGTAAGGCATCACAGCTGACTTCTCAGTGATCTGATCTCAGACACTGACACTATAAGCATTTTCTGGGGGTGCACTGAAGGCTTAGAAGCACATTTGCAGCTGTTTTACATAACATCTGTATTACTTCCACTTTATCAGTTGTAAATGGAATAAAAGAGGGTGAGAGCAGATGAGGAGGATTCCTGTAGATTGTGTCATCAAATGGCTGTGGCTAATTTCAACTTAAACAATTTAATTAAAATTAAATAATTTAAAATTAAAAGGTATTAATAGTGAAACAGGTCTAGGGATTTTTTAAAATAATATTAAAAAGGATTGCAAGAACTCTGCTCCTTTACCACCTGAGATGTTTTTTTCAAAAACTAACAAAGGAAGATGAATTTCTGGTGTTTTGATGGTAAGATGGACTTGAATGCTGGACTGGGTAGTGCACATAGAAGAGCAGTTTTATGGGTGTTCTCTAGGTTTGGAGGTCATTAAATGTTTTAACATTTTCATTTGTCTTGACACTCAAATCTTACACCTTTAATAGAACTGAATTTATGTTAACAATCCAAGACTGGTCTTCTAGCCCATACTGGTTGGTAATATGAGCCTGGTGAAAAGGTAATTACATGCTCTGTTGGAAAAAGGACATGCCTCTCATCAGCTTTCAGGAGTTATCTCTGTGAGCAGATAGAGACAGCAAGCATTTATCAGTAGTTGCTTTTTACATGTATGTTTTCCCAGAATGCCTGTAAACCTTTAGCTCCTGGTTTTTAACATGGAGATACAACTGTTTTGGCTTGAAACCAGAATATGAATAAATATTATTGAAACAAAATTTGTAACAGAAGTAACTGTAAATATTAAAGCTGTAAAAGATGAATTTAACAAGTCCCTGGGCTATTTAATTGGGAAGTGCTGATAAGTATTGGGATTGCGTGATATTTGTGGCATCACTTTCCAGTTAAACTGCTGGGGAGGGAATTACAACAACAGGAAATCCCAGTGGTTAGGGCTAAATAGCTCTGAGTCTGGGAATACTGTTGTGCTCAACGACTCGGGGTTGAGCTGTGAGGAAGTGCCCAAGCTTGCTGGCTCCTTGCCCCTGGTGATGACTGGGGATCTGGTCCCGTACCGGAGGTGAGTGGCTGGGGCCATAGTGCATGTGTCTGAGAGCGAGCGTTTTTGTTATCAGTGTGAATGTTAACAGCAAGCACAAGGGAAGCGGGTGATTCTGTAAATGGATAAAGCAAGCTGGCTGACTGTAGGATGTACTAGCACATGGAATGAAACCCAATTTTCCAGCTGTTGGGGGTTGGAGGGAGTTGTATGTCAAAAGTTGCCAAAATAAAGAAAGAAAAACTGTGCTTCCAGCCCCTTTATTAATTTATACTATTTTTACTTTACAAAGGGTACTTTGTTTCGATTCAGCTTTTGCCTAACATTTTCCTAGATTAGTCTCTAGAAGTAGTAAGGATAATAAGCAGCTCTGGACAAAGCACAAACACAGACCCTTGTGGAAACTTTCTGTCCCTGTGGAAAATCTCCCAAAGGATGCTATCGATACAGCAAACGCCTGAAACGTCCTAATACATCTTTATTTGTGGAACTGAACTTGGGAGGGATATGAAAGATAACAAGAAGGAATTCTACAGGTACGTTGGTCAGAAGAGATAAGCAGAGGAGAGTGTACCACCTGATTAATGAGAAGGGAGAATGGCCTCAACAGGCGTGGAGAAGGCTGAGGTACTCGGCAAGAAGAGCAAGTCTGAGACCAGTTCATGAGACTGGGTACGTACAAGTCTGTGGGGCTGGATGACATGCATCCCAGGGTCCTGAAGGAGCTGGCTGGTGCAGTTGCTGAGTTGCTCTCTGTGATATTTGAAATGTTGTGGCTGTCAGGCAAAGTCCCTGGTGGCTGGAAAAACGGAAACATCACTCCTGTTTTTAAGAAAAGGAGTAAGGCAGACCTGGGAACAGATCCTGCTGGAAGCTATGTTAAGGCATATGAGAGATGAGGTGATGCATGACAGCCAGCTTGACTTCACCAAGGGCAGATCATGCCCAAAGCAGTCCAGTGGGCTCCTATGATGGAGTGGCTGCATCAGTGGCCCAAGGAAGGGCAACTGATGTCACCTACCCAGGCTTATGCGAGGCCTTTGACATGGTCCCATACCACATCCTTGTCTCTAAATTGGAAATTGTGCACATATCTGATGTGCACATATGCTATCACAAAGGAATGGGAAACAAAGCCAGAAGTCCCCTGATGCACTTGGTACCAGGCTGGACCATAACAGCAATGAAAGGAGGCTGCATCAGCAGCCATGTGCCTGTGCTCCCTCACCCTTGGGAACAGCCCTGCTGTCTTTTATTTATTTATTTATTTTTTCCACTAGTGCACGGTTTCTGTCTTCACACCAAGGCCATCGTATGATTAGACTGGTTAGTGCTGATCTTAGGATGACCATGGATTGTAATTTGAAAACTCCTGGGGAAAATGGAAGTCTGGCACCAGCTGATTTTTCTGTCTTCAATGGCTCATGGTGCTAGTAATGATTCTAATGGTGCGGATTTGTTATAACATGACTGTTAGCATTTTTGATTTTGTGTATGATTCTTATATACAATAGACTTAACACCAATCTCTTAAAATGAGCAGATTTTCATTTTTATTAGCTTTAGATCTGTAGCTTTCCTACAAATGTATCTGAAGCAGTTTCTTCTCTCCTGTGCCATTGTGAGAGAAGTCTTCCAGAGGCAAACCTGCATTCCCTTGAGCTGAGAATGTATGATCCCTTTAGCCTTCATGAGATCTGGCCAATTTCAAAATGAGATAATGTGGCGGTGGTGTTCTTCTTAATTACTTTCTCACTTGTGCTGTGAACTCCCTTTATCTTACAATTAGATGTGACATTACCCCCAGAAAAGCACTTAGCAATAGTTAGACATGCCATAAAAAGTGAAGAGACTGGGACGAGTTTCTATTCTAGACATGGTTTTTTTTGTCCACCATGGGACGAAACCTGTAAAGGCTTTGCAGACCACAGAGTTAGATCTGTAGAACTGTGAAGCAATGAATATTAATTGGTGGGAGAGCTTAAAGATTTATTTCATCAGTTCTTCAATAAGTTCCTGTATATGAATGCATGTAGCCTGCCTGTGCAGTAGTCAACTCATAAACCCTCATGCTCTTCATTCAAGAGTTTAAGTAGCTTAGGTGAAAGTTCTGTATGTATGAATTTCTTCCGCTTCTAATAATAATATCTATTCTAGTGATAATAAATCAGTTATTTGTGTGTATCCATGTGTAACTTCCTGCAGGATGCAGTCCGTAAGGAGCTGGTCTGATTGTCTTCACTAGGCAGATAGTTCAGGTTGTCTCCTGAAATCATGTCTTGGTGGAAATGGGAGTTGAAAATGGAGTCTTCAAGTTACCACCATAATGAAGGGGAAAGCATTTCTGATAGCAAGCCTGTATTTCAAAGGGTTAATAGAGAGGTCCTGTTTTCAAGTGAATTCAGTTTCTTCGTCCCTTGTACTTGAGCCTTTCTTGTTTCAAGTGGTACTTCAGCTCAAAGGTTCATTTGAGAACTTTTCTCACTGTGACACTTGGAACGAAATTGGCTTTCAGCATTGTGGGATTTATGCAGTGTAAAATTTGTGCAATATTTATATAATATTTAAACATAATGTCTTGGTACCTAATTCTGAACAGTTGTTTGCTCACACAGAGCCTTACTGAGAGGCCACAGCGTTAAGTATTATTTTCTTGGAAATATCATTGCCAAGCAGGAGCTTTCTTTAGCTTTGTTTTGCTTCTTTCTTTGGAGCTTGGTTGTTAAACATGTTACTGGTGGTAGATAGCTGGTAAAGTGCTGGATAACAGGGCTGGTCGTGGTGTCGGTAGGCGTACGTTTACCCATGGTAACCCTGAAGTTTAGAAGCTAATTACAATTTTAACATATTCAGATAAATGAAATTACACTTTTGTACGTGGCTTTGAAACATTGGACTACAGAAAACTATTAGACTGAACCCAACATGAACTAGCTGGAGTCCCTGCTCCATCGCTCTCCTGCTTCTTGCAGATCTGTTCCTCTCTTTATAAGACAATGGTCACGTTGCCGTGTGCCCATGCAACCCTTTTACCCTGGTACTGCGGAGAAGGGCTCTGCAGTACGTGATTTGCCGACCCCTGACCACAGACATGGATCATAGGGGAGGAATAAATAGCACCTGGGTCAGAAACAGCATGTGAAGTGCACAGACACATTGAGCCTTATGTAAATAGGTAACAACATACCAATCCTCCTCCTCTTTCTACTCTTCACCCTCTTATGCCCTCAGGCTTGCTGAAGACATAAACCTAAGCGAGGTTAACTAGAGACAGCACTGGTTTTAATAATTGACTCTGAACCTTGCTTGATCTTTTTATTTTTTTAAGATGATCATCCTCAGGAAAATTTCACATCGTGCCAGTGTTTTTAAAATAATGTCACAGAAAGTTGTCAGAAGCTAACTTCATCCTTCTGTCACTGTGCCAACGAATTGTGCTAACTTAAATTGCAACCAGCAAGAGGCTAATCAAGTCACATCCCTGAAGCCAGGTCAATGAGGCAGGAGTCTTCATGCAGTAAAGCCTCCTGTCATCAAGACAGGTTTACCAAGGGCATTATTTCGGTTGTCTGCTTTTTTGCAGAAGACCAAGACCTTTCACTGTACTTAGCTGTTTGAAATATTTTCTAAGTGTTAATACCCTGTATTTAAATAATAATAAATTCATGCTCCATTGATTTTGTTTTTTTTTCACTCAGGAATCTTTGCTCTCGTATTCAGCTTCAGAGTGGAGACTGAATGTTTGGCATCCAGTACTTTGTATTTCTTTACAGCAGTGGGGCTTTGATGTGTAGATGATGCTTTACCTGTGGCATATTGAAATCTTAGCTTTAAGCCTTCAGTTTCCAGCAGCTGCTTTTTTGTGTGAGATTTTCCTAAAAGAGACTTCAGCTAAGATACTTGAGGGATATGGAGAAATGATGAATTTGGCTGGAAATTTCAATTTCATCTTAAACATTCTCTCTCTATAGAATCCTTCCTGCAGTGCTGCAGTGGACTACATGAACAAAGTTGTGGACCATCCAAGCTTGTGGAAGCTGGTAGTGCTGAAATTCTGCAGAGCTGAACAGATTAGATATGAAAAATATTTTCTTCAGTCATGGTGTGCTTGAGATATGCACACTTAGCTATTGTAGACCATTTATCACCGAGTGATTCAAACACGCCATTAATTGTGGTGCTGAGTTAGGTGAGATGGATGTTGTTTTGTTAATTCTAATTTACGTGAGAGCAGAAGCTTCGGGGCTTGATGTTCCTATCTTGTTTGTTTTGCAACTGAATTACCAGCTTCACCTGCTAGTGTTGAAGTTGTTGATAAATGTTTTGTGTTGGGTACACATGAGAATTCTTAGGCACAAAGTTGTAAATGAATGAGATGTGCATTAAGATGCCATTTATAAAAGCTGTTCTCTATAGTAACCTGCTGCTATGCACTGAAAAAATGCAGTGCCTTTATATAAGGCACGACTTAAACTCACTGAAGTTGTAACAGTCTTCTTTTGTGTTAGGGTATGTAGTTGTCTTTCGTAATTATAGCATGGAGATTGAAACTATTGAGTGGAAGTGCTCTGTAGTGATTCCAAGTATGAGTAGGGTAAAATATTTACTTTACTTTTTTAACAATTAGACTCCTGGGATTTAATTTTATCATTGCCTTGATGTTTATAACAACTTTTGAATTCAATTTGTCTGAGCTACTGTTAATAAATGCAGCTCTATGCCTGTGCAATTAATGGTTCCACCTTCAACCTCAAGTTCCTGAAGTGAGGATATGGACTTGGCCATGCCAGACATCCACAGGACCTTCTGAAAAGTATTTGAAGGGACTGTGGAATGGCTTTTGTCAAGTATCTTGACCTAACACACAGCTGACCCAAGATAAATCATCACGGAAGCAGCTTTTATTTATTAGTGGGCAGATAGGCTTCCAAAACCTGTTTTGGGCAGGAGAGCACTGCTAAGTTTCATTACTGTTTGACTTACCCATTGAATTCTAAATCGAAGCTATATTAGCTGAAGTGAAAGTGTGTGATGAAACGTCAGACTAATGGAGAAATGAATCCACATTTTCATTGCAACAGGCTGGCTGTGGTTGAACATAAGCATTTGGCTATTAATTTACCAAAATCTTTTGTTCCTGTGGTAAGGAGCGATGCTGTCCCTTCTGTGTCCCCTGGTGATATTTTTGTGCTGCCTCTCTGGTAAGAGCGCTAGTGCTTAGAAAAATGTTTCCTGACTTCTAAGTAACTTCATTTTCTTTCTGGATCAATTCCTTGACCGCTGGTCCATGTAACACGGTGGGGGGATGGACTGCCCGGAGAGCCTGTGTGCCCCTTGCTGGAGTAGTACGTGTTCCCTTACACCCCTCAAGCCAGTCATAAAGCTGTGCCACCAAGGCTCTGATTTCATTTCATACTCCTTGCTTGCTCTCTAGAATTGCAGGGGAATTGGACGAAGTGTGTTTTAACCATGGATTTTCTCCAGCCTCTCCCGTATGCTCATGTGTTTTCCGAAGAAGCTGAAGAATGCTGAAAAGTGTTACTGATGCTTTAGCACAGGTTAAAGCTAAAGGAAAGATGAAGTGACACTTCTGACTGAGGATCCATTGGTTGCTTAGATGTGATTCTGAGCAATACTGGAGATGAAAGTCTGTTGTGGAGAGCAGCATCCCTGGGGATTGATGGGTTTCAACCTCAACAGTGGCTTTTGATGTGATGCTGTCAATGATCAAATTTTGTTAAAAGAAAATAGCTCTGAACAGCACCGCCAAGACCTTTATTGGGAATGCCATTGGTAGTTCCCTTGTGTAGTTTAAAAAAAAAAAAAAAGGCTGACAAATTGGACGCTTACCCTAAACTAGGGCTATGGGAGTGGATTGAGATTTTCAAGTCTCACTTTTCATTTTACAATCGTGCAGCTTTTTCAGATTATTGTGGAAGTATTCTGATATTAAAGGTAAAGAGAAAGAAATGCTAGATAATCCAGTGATGAAGGCTTGAGCTTCATGTCTGGAGTCATAAATCATGAATTATATGTGAATAAGTTACATACGGAATGAGTCCAACTGTGGTGTGCTGGGGACTAAAGCCTCAATCTGTATACCAGTGGATTTCTCAATAGCACTGTACTGAATCTTCTTAGTGAAATAAGTTCTGACTGTGATGGTCCCTGGGGCCCTGCTGTTAGTCCCCCTCAAGAAGACCTACTCTGCTAGATCAGCAAAAGGGTCTTTTGGAAGTGGTTTTGCTTAAAATAGACTGCTGTATCGACCATGCCACGGGACTTGAGTCTTCCATGGCTGCTCTAGGACACTTTTATGGTTGTACTTATTAGAATTCTTGTCCTGTTCTTACACAATTACTTTAAATATTGATTGCTTGTCATTATGGTCATTCTATAAAAGATGTCCTTGGTATTCATGTGTGTGAATTCAATACGCAGCAGGATCAGAGACGCATGTTAATGGAAGGAATGGTAAAAAGATGTTATTCTTCTATGTGGCTCTTTTAAGCTGTACAAAAACTTTTAGTTTTTTCCTTGCAGGGGGTTTTGTCGCTGTGCTTGTGCTTCTTTTCTGAATTGCTTCTAGACTTGCATATCTGGATGAGTTCTCTTCTAGGGTGTTACGTGGTTTAGTCTTCCATTAAAAGATACAAGGAATCAGTGTCTTGAGTTTGGTTGTTGTGCTGAGTTGTTGCTTAAAATGCTTCTGATTCAGTAACAGTTGCATTATGTGTGTACCTGCAGATCAGTACTGATGCTGCATAACCACTTTCTGCCAAATCTTGTGGGAATGAAATTGTACTTAGATGAAGGCATTATATTCTTACCAAAGCTTTGTTTTAGCAGGTTAGTGCCAGCTAAAATTTGGGGGTTGGACTCGGTGATCTCTCGAGGTCCCTTCCAACCCCTGCAATTCTGTGAAAATCTTTTTTTTACTTAAATAGATATTAAAGATGTAATGGCTTGTGTCCTTGAATTCAGGACTATGATGTAGTCCTGTTCTGAAAATATCAAAATAGATCAAAAATAATTTTGTTACAGTACTTTCTTTGTTTCTCTTGCCTTTTTGACATAAGAACGTGCCAGAGATATGTTTTCTGTATATACAGTGCGAGCCTAAGGCAGCTTTAATCTGGTTTGTAGAGTTTCCAGTAGCAATGTTATTTTCTGTACCAAAAATTTGGCACAAACTTTGTTTGCTTAGACCCTCTGCATTTTTGACAGTGAACTGAATGTCACATTGGATTCCCTGTTATAGTTAGTCTTGCTGTGTAGTTAAATCTAGCTTTAGATGTGCTGTAGTCACACCTTCAGTTGCGGTGTAGAAAACCCTTAAATCTTTGGGTTTCTTTTGTCCCCTCCAACATAAATGTATCACTGTAATTTTCTGACTAAAAATGTTAACCATCCTTGAGAGTTACATTTCCATATTGCTAAGCAGTCGTATTTTCAAAATTTAAGAACAGCTTCTTTTCAGAACTTGAAATACAATTCATCTGTATAAATATTGAATCATAGCCACTATAATAAAGAATTAAAAGCAAAATCCATACAAATACCTAAACAACGGGAAACGCAAGGTGAAACATTCCAGGACTGGTATTTCTAAAAACTTGGGTATACCTTTATTTTTTTTAACCTCCTGTAACATGCTGAAGACAGGATTCTGTTTTTCCATCCTGAATAAAACCTGAAATGAGATGTAGCTAGTTAACACATTCCATATCCATGGAGTCTATTTATTCAGGCTTAATTCCACATGGAGCAAGGATAATCTTTTTCCCAAGTGTTTACTAATATCTGCTCTTAACAAGTGCTGTGCAGTATAAACTGAAGGAACCATGAAGAAAAGGGACATCATACGATTAAGCCTTGCTTTTCAACAAAGTCCAACTTGAGATCAAGGAGTGAAATCTTCAAATGGGTCAGATTAAGGAATTTTTTGTCAAAGATGTGAATCATATGACTTTAAAAGCATAGGGGGAGCCGCATCTAGTACTAGAAAATTAGATACAGGAAAATTTTAAGAGCTGGCATTGAAACTAATGCTTTTAACTGAGATAAAAAGACATCCGGATTCATTTCATGGTTTTGTTGAAGTTATGTTTTTGGACTTGTAACCACTCCATGCCATGCACAGTTTAGAAAATTGGAGAAATGCTGCTGTGTTCCTGTCTCTTCCTACCTGTCCCAGTCCCCGCTGTTTTTCAGGACAGACGGATACCTCGTGTTCATGTGTGTGGTCTCCGGTACTAACAAAGCTAGTAATGTTGGATGTAGTTTCTAAGTCTTGTCTTAACAGAATTGAAAAAAAATTCTAAGTGCTGGGTTTGAGCCTTTGTATGCAATGTGTTTCACATCCCCAACAACATTCTATGTTGTTACCATAGATACTACTTTATCAGTAACTTTTGTTGGTGCTTGCTTGCATTTAATTAAGAATTTAGGTACCTTTTTCAAAGCTTTGCTTAATCAATTTCCGGTGCAAAAAAAAAAACCGAACAAAACACATCTTTGAGCAGCAGAACAACTGAAAAGATTCTATATTTGAAAATATTCACTATCTTTTCCACCCAAATTCCCAAGCACTTTAAGATTTTTTTTTTTTCCTTTAAAGTAAGTAAATAACTGTAATCTTTGGTAGGTTTGAGCATGTGCAGTTGTCCAACTGTGTTCTGGTTTACTGTGTGTACTTATTTCCTGGTCTCTTCCAGTATTTAACCCTTACAGCATTTCTCTTCTTTTGACGTTTTCCCTGTATGTTAAGTTGTACCTTTCCAAAGACACTTGCAATTCCCTCTGTCCCAGACCGTCAGTGTTTCTTTATTTAAGAGTTGGGTAAGAAGCTTGCAGAAGTTCGTTTCTTCCTGAGCTTCAATAGGATTGAGGGCTATTCATCATTACCTGTTGACTGTTAGTTAAGTGCAGAATATGTAGAACTACCTGTTTTAATCAGGGGAGGAGAAATTAAGATGTAGAAAACATAGCAAGTATTGTGTAGCACATGGATTCCCTGGAATATAGAAGAAAACAAATGTTAAGAAACATTCCGTTATAGGAAAATGAGGAAGTGGAAGAGGGGTTTTGTTGTTGGAAGATGAGGACGTGGTGATGACCTCGTGCTGTTGATGGATGAAGGTCAGGTCTTTAGGCTGATTCTATCTTCTGTCTGCTCTTGACACTACTGATCATGAAGCTGTTGGCTGTCTTCCAGTCCTTGGGAGATTAGGGGAAGTGATTCACTTATTGGTTTTTTCCTCTTCTTCCATTTTCTTTTTTTGTCTCCTTTCCATCTCTCCCTCCCTCTCCTAGGAACTGAAAAGAAATAGTTTGAGTAGTTAAACACTATGACTTTTTTGTCATCGCAGTAATGCAGATAAATTATAAAGCATTTAAAGTGAAGAAAAAGAATATTAACTGTTCATATTAACTGATATATATATATATTTTTCTTTCATTCACCTTGGCTGATCAGCTTTGATTCTTCTACTGTATCTAATACAGTAATAGCATGTAGATAAGGGAGATATTCCTGGCTGTTATCCAAGCCATATAGACTAATGATGGTAATAGCTTATTTTTAAAAAGCAGCAGCATAACAATACTACTGAAGGTTAGTTTGTGCTCCCGTGAATGCCTAATGTGCTTTCTTCTTACATACAAAGTAGAGATGTGGAGTCAGAGGAGCTTCTCAGTGTTTTATTCCACCTGCGTTTGTCAAGGAAATTCTTACATCCAGTCTGAAGTCTCTTTAGTCTGTACACATAGAATTATCCCTTTTATCATCGTAGAGTGAACAGTTGCATTTTTGTATAGTAGTGCACCTACAGATCTGTTCCTGCTGGAATTAACTCTAATGTAGTGCTGATAAAACTTTCTGCTGGAATACTTTCTCTTCTTCTTCCTTTGCATCTCCAGCACAAGTCATAATTCTGATTTTATTCACTGTCTAAAGAGTCTGCAGTTGAAGGAAGAGGGCAGAATTTTCTTTCATTTATGTGGCTGTATCTGTCTGAGAAGGTTTGGGTCCCTCAAGGTAGCAGCTCGTTAGTTTAATGGAAGAGGATGGAGCTAAGGTGCACTCCTAGGCTGGAATGTGTATTTGTTATAGGTTTGTTAGTAGTTTGAATATTCTTATTTCAGGATATTTATCAGCCCATGCCTGAAAAAAGCAGATGACATTATTATCAGCCCGTTATAAAATAATTATTCTAACAGCATTGGGTGTTTAATAGAGGTGGAATTCCTTCTGTATTCATGCCAACGGGAGCTTAAATATTGATTCCAGTGTAGCCAAGGCTTTACCTGGGGACCTTGGAATGAAAAACGTACTGTAACACTCCAGAGTAATTAGATCTTAGAGCATGTGATAGCACCAGAAAGTTACCTCATCTAACATTTAGCAAGAGGAATTCTTTATCTTGGCTAAAATACCCTATATATCTAGTTTTAAATGGCATTGAGAAATTCTGGACTAAGATTGCCTTCCAAAGCATTTGGTCTGAAAATAGACCTCAGTAGAGGTTACTTGTATTTTAAGAAGATTTGCCATGCATGGAAAACAAAAAAGAAAACACACACCAAGAAAACAGAGCTAAAACAAACCCACAACAAAAACTCACACTGTTTAATTGCCATGTTCTTCTCTGAGCAGAAGCCAGAGTACTAGGCAAAGGGCTGGCAGAATACTTGAGGGTTATAAAGTATAAACTTGTAAAGCAAAGTATAAACTCATTTTTGTTTCTTGATGCAATTTGGAATCAAAGATGGTTTGTTAGTATATGATTAGTCATGATTATCTTCTGCAAGACATTAAGTCATCCAGCTGTTTGGAAACTTTATTGCATCTGTTACTTGAGCTCTGTGCTCTGTTCTCCAATGATGGCTTTTCTTCTCCTCCCTGCTTTCTTATCCTTCCTTTTTGTCCTCATGGGCTACCTGCTAAAACTCTGCGTTGCTGAAGATCAATTAGAAAGCTTGTTCTTCTCTGTCCATCTCATCTGTGAGTACTCCTTCACATAAGGGTCTTTACAAAGCTGCAGGAGAAAGGCCTCCAGCCAGCAGCTAAATCATGCACAGTATTCAGTGCTTAAGGTAACTGTAAAAGTTTGAACTCAAAATGGTAACTGAAAAAAAGTAATAGGATAAATTGTAAGATGTAAAAATATAGTCCTGTATACATATGTCTAGAGATGGGTGAGCTGAAAATTTTTTACGTGCCTTTCCATGTGTGTGAGGTGTGTGTCAGAGGGAGGAGTGATCTGAACACCATGTAGTATTTCTCCTACGTGTTTCTAAAATGTTACTTCATGTCCATATAGTTTATTTTTTTTATGTTTGCTAATTTAGATGACAGGTACTTGTTTAAATCAACAGATTTCTAGTTAAAGGTGAATTTATTACGTGATGGCTGCCAGCTTATTTGTATATATTGTGTTATGGGTTTGTACACTTCTCTCTGCAGTTATTTTTTAGGAATTTCTGAAGAATCACATTGAGATTTCAAATATAGCGTTAGACTGAAGCACAGAAGCACAGTCAGAATGGAAGCTCCACCAAAGGCTTGGATAGGCCTTGGAGATTTAACCCAGAAAAGCCACAAACCACGCTGCTTAAGAAAGCTATCTGAAGAGATAGGGCAAGCCTGTGTGAAGTTTTCTTTGCTCACTACTTGAAAAGGTGATAATGAAAACAAACCCTGTATGCTTCAAAAGCATTTCTTGTGGTTCTTGAGGCATGGCCATTTGGAAGAACAGACTGCTTGTTGGGTAGGCTGAAGTCGGCTGGGCTGCTGGGCTCTCAGGCTTGGTATCAAGTGGGTGCTGGCAGTGAGTGGGGGGTGATGAAGCTGGGCTTGTTTGGGGTGGGAAGAAAGGGCTGTAAGGGGCAGTCTGACAGCAGGCCTGCAGTCTCCTGAAGAGCAGTTACAAGCATGACCTGGTGGCCACCCTGAGTGTAAAAAAACTAAACAGCCTCATCCTCAAAAGAAGAAAAAGTACCTCAGAATTGCAGCTAGAGAGGTTCAGGTTGGACATTAGGAAAAACATCTTGCCTTGGAATATAGTGTGTCACTGGAGCAGGTTAAGCAATTGCAATGTGGAGTTTCCATCTGTGAAAATTTGAGTGTTGACAAGAAATTGTCAGCCCTCAAATATGTGACCTGCTGTGGTGCGAGCAGGAATTGTGACCTGACCAGGAGCTGGGGCTGGAGGTCTCCTCAGCTCCCTTCAGAGCAGTGTCTGTATGACTGTGGATGTTTCTGCACTGATGCCCATTTTACATGTGAACGATATCAAACTGAGCTGCTAGTCTTCCATTTTCTGCCAGTAACAGATTGTTTTCCAGTATTTCTTTTGTACCTGGCAGAAGAGTTAAATTTCTCTGCTGCACTCAGATAATAGCTGTGAAGTGCCTGGAGGCAGCTGAACCAGAGACAGAGGGTAGAAAGAAGTATTCTTGTGTTCCTTCAGTTATTACTACTGAAAGTAGGCTTGCTGCTTTTCAAAAGTGTGGTCAAAAGGAAAAAATGTCAAGTTAGGTTACATTTCAAAGGATTTCTTCCACAAAGGCTATTTCTCTACCTGGAGAGTTGTGAGAAAATTGTATGGGATTGTTGCAGGAAATCCTTTCAAATAATGATAATAAAAAAAATGCATCCCTTAGAAGAAATAGTCATCTTTTGCTGCTGAGTTTTAAGGCAGAAGACTCCATACTATGACATTACTGTGTATCACAAAAAGCCCTAATCTTAATCTGTAAATATTTAGATTTGAGAATTTTCTTCATTTGAACTTGACGTTGTTTTGGAAGAATTGATAGCCTTATATGGTTGTTTCTGGAGGCCTAAAAGTTGTTTTTCGTGATTAAGGGCTCTAGGATGAAATAAACAAAATCATGTGTTAACGGTCCATGATTAGTGGGACTCTGATCTTATCCTGTTTACAGAAAAGTGACTTTGTGAAATTAGTGGAGGTTTGGAGAAAAGATTTTTAAAAAATGGTGTTACCATTGCTGTGCACCTGTGAAGCAAATCCGTGCTCAGGGCAGCACCCAGGGGGTGCTTCTCCACCCCGCGGTGCTCCAGAACTGCCCCCGATTTGTCTGTTTTACCCGTGACCCACGCAGCGATCACAGCGCACTACGAAGAGGTATTTGCTATATTTAAGAAGTGTCAGCGCTGATCTTTGTGAGATGTATTGTGCCCATGGGGGAAGAGGCCTGCTTTGAAGTAGGCAGGAATGAGCTTGTCTCGTCGGTGGGTTTAATTTCAGCTTACAGTGGCATCTGCTGATCTGCTCGGTGATACCGTGCTTTTTCATCTGCGTTGCTGTTGCAGTGGAGGGGTTAGGCACTGCCGTGCATTCAGAATGCCTGGAATCTTGTAATTTTCAGGTGCAGGCTTCCTACATTGATATATAAATCTGATGATAGCATCTTGCACCACATCAAAGACGGCTGTGGCGACTCGTTCTTCAGCTTCAGGCTCTGCAAAGTGTGTGTGCTGTCCCTCCCTAAATGAGCTGCCCCTGGGTCAGCTTGGGGGCTTTCCCCATTTCCAGAACCTTCTCCTGTCACTGATGTCTGCCTACCTTTTGAAGAAGCTGCTCACTGAAGCCGCTGTCTGTCCCCATTTCTCTCACATGATAGTGCTGCACCCAGGCCAAGGTGGGGCCTCGCCTCCCTCAGCCCTCTTCCAACCTGGTGCTTCTGAGTTGATCAGTGCTGTCTGTACAATCATGATCTTTTTTTCCTTTGGGGGAGGCTGCACGATGTTGTTAGGAGAAAGGCTGAGAGGTTACAACAGCAAGGACTGATGTGTATAGCTTTAGAGTAATTGGAAGCCTGGCTGAACTTGTTGTTACTCCTTTATAAGTGTAACTTGGATTCACTTATTCCTAGCATAAAGCCAGAAATTGTAAAGTCATTCCACCAAAAAAACAGTAGAGACTTCAGTCTCAACTTAGCCACGTTCAGGTGGCTGTGCTCTTCACACAATTCACTCAAAAGAGGTTTTCAGAACATGCATGAACTGTGGTAGCGAACCTGAAGTCAGCAGGAGAAGGCTGGCTTTTAGTGGTGCGGTGGTACCATTTGTTTATGTAGAGTGGACAAAAAAGAATATTGCAGCTTATCTGAAGACAAACAACAAGCCTCATTCTCCAGCGACAGCAATTACTTGCCTTTGTAGTCATACAAAATAATTCTTTTGTAAAAGAAATTCCACTGTGTGAGAGCAAATATTTGAAATGGAGCAAGTGATGTGTGTGAGAATTTGATATGTTCTTGGAACGATGCTGTGTAAAAGATATTTTTCCTTCACAAATGGAAGAGCTGGAGATAGCGGGGATGCTGCAAGTGCTGTTCACTAATTTACAATATGCCTTTTTGTTCCTCTGTCTCTTCAGTGACTTCTTGTTTGCTGTGCCTGGACTACTTAGGACTGAATTGCTGTGGGGTGGTTGTCACTGTCCTGATGATACAAAAGAAAACACTTTCCTTAGTATGTTGTGAAACATAACATGATTTGTAAGCCTATATGTGATTTCAAAGAAAAAAAAGAATCACTGACCATAGTGTCATCAATGAAATGCTGTTCTTTTGCATACTTTGGAAATAACGCTGTGGTATACTAACCTCTGGGAAAGTCACTTTTGTTATTGCTGGCCGCTGTGTTTAACGTGGAGCTCACAGCTGACATGCTGTGCGTTATAGGAAAAATGCTTGTGAGTTAGCTAGCAACAGTCCAGGGAAGTGTCTAAATTAGGAATCTGTCTCTTGTGCCTCCTTTGTGCTTTTTTCTTATTAACACATGCTGTCCTCCCTTCTGTGTGCGCGAGGCTGTCAGTCCCCTGTAACTGCGTGTGGGTACTGGCAGCACCGCTCTCCATCACGTTTATGTAAGCAGCAATTCACCTAAAGGAAAATTTCCATTTTCGTACCACAAGTAGAAGGCATGGGTCCATCAGAATAGAAGGCAAAAGTCTGTCAGGCTTTAAATTACAGTTAAGTATAGATTAATTCTTTTAAAATTGCAATGCTGTTTCTATAGCTGCCTTTTCCTGCAGCACGTTCATTTAGCTGTCAGCCTTTGCACATTGCCATAATAAGGTACGATTGCAGTGCGTGTTTTCGTTGTAGACTGAAGGACAGACCTTCTGCAGAGTTCCAAATGTATCTTCGTCACACGGCTGTTTCTTTAACAAACAAAAATGAAGTAACTAACTGCCAAAACTAATTGCCAAAAAGAAAATGGTATAAATTACTCTCCAGTACAAAACTATAAGCGTATTCAGTTACTAAGATTATTAATTAGGTAACTGAGGATCGCTGTGGTTTACTGACTGCAATGTCAAACCTGACTGTGTATGGATTTTTAGGAAAGGTCAAAGGCAGTAGAAGTGCTATAACAAAGATATTTTTTTTTTCCTTGGATGTGCTTATGGAGTTCAATTTCGTCATTTAGAGATCCCGTCATTGCGTGTCATGATGCTGAAAAGAATTCAGATTAGATCAGTGCCTGCTGTTTGCAGCTCAGTCCCCCATACAGGCTGATTCCAGCTGTTGAGCATGAACTCCTGGGAATGCTGGGCACTTGGCAATGATGTTGGAGCTATCATAGGGATGTTGAGTACCTGGCAGTCACAGCTCCCAGTCACCAAGGGAGTCCTTTCCTTTTGGTGACCCCTCACAGTTGTGAATTCATCACTTGAAGAGAATTTTTTAAAGGCGGTTTCAGTGTTTCTGTGTGCTTTAAAATCAAAGGTAGTTGGCTTATTTCTTTTGAGTTCACTTGCTGCCGCATAAAACATTTGTTTTTACATGCGTTTTGGAGTCCAACAATGCTGAAGAATTTTGAGGGATGCCCTCTATTGGAAATTGTCAGTAAATGCCCGATTCCATATACTTGGTAACTTTCTGATAGCACATCCCAGGTGTGATCCAGTATCAGGCTAACTTGGTTTTGGTACAGCCCTCAGCAGGGAGGTGGCCATCAGAATCCTTATTGTGGGACCCAGTCCATGTAAAAGTCTCCACTAACAAGAGACAGATTTAAACCTGTGGGAGGTGTGAGCAGGCTTCTCCCCACACCTTGGCGTGATCCCTCTGCACTTCCCAGTAATGAAGAACCACAGCCATCAGCAGCCTGCATGCGACATTGTCCCTTGGGCTGCTGGACTTCTGTGAGGCCTCCAGCCTTGCGTTCAAGTGCTGGAGTCAAAGGGATTACACAGTCACATTTCTCCTACCGCTGCTTGAATTTGTGTTCTGTTTTCTGAACAGCAGTTGGAGCTTGGGTTTGATTAGTTTTTTGCCAGCATAGCGATGTTTATCTCTTTATCTGTTGTTACTGTGTAGATTTTCCAGGCAGAATTTCCTTGCAAAACAAACTAAAAAAGCAAAGCAAAGGGACTTTTTCTGTGTACTATACAGACACTTTAAGAAAAGGGGAAGAAGTACAGTATTGATGCATTTGTTTTCTCTCTTTGCTATAGGAGTGCAGGATCCTCAGCACGAGAAGATAATTACTGTGACTACTAATGGCAGTATTCACAGCCCCAAGTTTCCTCACACGTACCCACGCAATACTGTGCTGGTGTGGAGATTAGTGGCAGTAGACGAGAATGTATGGATACAGCTTACTTTTGATGAAAGATTTGGGCTTGAGGACCCAGAAGATGACATCTGCAAGTAAGTTAGTTTTGCTTTAACTTATGAAATGTCTTAAGGAAGATGTGGGGGGTGGAGCAAGAGCGTTGCTCAGGTTTTATAACAATGTGACATGTGCATGTCAATATATTTATAGAGATGAATTGCTTAAGGTATTAGCTACCAATTTTGTTTTGCAGTGTTAGGAAAGCATTTCATGCTTGAAAGGTTTGGAGTCCCCCCATTAAATGCCATTTGAATGGCATATCCTGCTTTGATGTGTTCCTGGGGAGGTATTTCACACAATTTTTTCTTTTCCAAGTAGATTTTCTTGCTTTTTTTTTTTCCCCCCCTATTTTGGATTTTGTTTTTTGAGTACCTTCTATGCTCGATGCTTGCTTTCAGTTTTTCTAAGTAATTGGTCTTTGTTTTTGTATCTCATATCAATGTTTGAAATGTTTGATGACAAATTTGAGTTTCTTAGAGGTTACTATTGCACTTAGTTTTGAAAGCTGAGGTTTGTAACTGATAGACAGGTATCTTCATAATTCTGAAGGGAGTAACTGTCAAGGCCGTGTCAAGTGTAATAAAATGCTAAGTACTATACACATGTTTGCTCAGATGAGTGCACTCCCTTTGCACAACAATTCTTTTATTAAAAATGAAAACTTAGCTTGCTTTTTCTTTTCTTTGCATGTGGCAGAGTGAAGTGGCAAGTGAAAGAAAATCCAGGTAGGGTGACTCATTCGTCCACTTGCAAAGAAAAAAGTAAGATAAGTTAAAATATTTTTAATGTTATAAATGGAGTAGTATTTTAATGGGAGTACATTTATTTTAAGTAAACAAGGTGATGAATACAAAAGTACTGATCGAATTAAAAAGCAGTAATAAGTAACTCATAATCTTCATTCACTCGTAATCTTATCGTGGTCCTGTTTGTGCATGGATACCAGGCAGTTGTGTGTATTCAAATCCTGATATGTGCACTTCTGAGGGCACATTAAGCTTTTTTGCTTGGAAGATATGACCCTCTAAAAAAAGGTTTAGTTGTTTTTAACCAAAAGAAAGAGCAGAGGCAATGTTTCTGCATTAAGTTCATTAACAAATTCAGTAAAGGAAGGGAAAGTCAACCTTTTTTGATGTGAAGTGAGTATAAATAATTGGCAAGTTGAGGAAATAACTGAAGTGCAGAGCTTACCTGCATAAAACAATTCTACAGAAGACCATTGAGTTACTGAGTTATCAGTAATATCTCTTTATAAGTAATGTCTTGTTTCTTAGTAGTTCCTATTAAAATTATTTAAGCTTCTTTCCGGTACCTTCTGTAGAAAAGCTGAGGGTTTCTCATGCCTGCATTCCATTTATGACTCTATGCTGTTTCTGCCATCTTGAAAGGCACAAATCAATATTGTTGTCGCAGACAACTGAACAATTTCTCCAAAACCAAGTTTATATGACAAAGGACACAAAATATGACAAAAATATGAAACTTAATATATTATTGCTAGCTTATAGCTTTTTGAGGCCTTATTTTTTGTTCTGGGCTATGACTGAAACTAGATGAAAAATGCAGCGTGGTGACGCTAGGCTTTTTTTCCTACAGCTTGTGGTTTGTACCAGGATATCTTCCTCTTCCAAAATAATTGAGAGGACCTATATGGGCTACCTGCAGTGGTCATTATCCCATTTTTCAGTTTTTCTACCCACTTCTCAGGCCGCATGTTCTGTGCAGTGCAGGAGCCTTCACCATGATAGCTGTAAGGCTCTGAGAGAATGCGCTGTTTAAAGTACTTCTTCGCTTAATGTAGTTCTGCAACAGGAGAACAGTGATGGATCAGAAATGTCCTAGGTGCATCCTGTGGCCTTGACAAGTGTTTGTCTGTGTCTGTGAGTAGAAGCCAACATCTGGCTGGCCTGACCACATTTGGATTTCTGCTAAGTCAGTTCTGATGCTTCAGCTACTCTGTGAGGTCTTTCTGTCTAGAATGAGTATAACATCTTACAGATACACTGAAGGGACCAGTTTAGTCGCTGCTTTAGTTTCCTGAATCTGGATTGGAGTGATCCTGCGCAGCTATTTTCCATTCCACTCTGTAGTTCATCTCTCCATTGTTTAACATATCGCTAACAGTTGTCTTAACAGTAATTCTACTTCACCTACACGGGGTCTTCTGCGTGGGCAAAATTGTGGGAACCCCACTATGTCCTTTCAGAAGTGAACACAGTCTATTCTATGTAGGAACTCAATCCATGCATTTATTTCAGAAAAGATTTATGGTATTTTGATGGTACGGGTATTGCACTGATTTCAGTCTTGTACAGTTTGATGGCAGTTCTGGCTTGTGACAGGAAGGCTGTGAATAAAAAGTCTCCCACCAAACCATAGGATGCATGCAGTTTCCTAGCTGTTTTGTGGAGTGTTGTTCAGATGATAGAATTGGTGATGAATTTTCCTTGCATCAGGGAATTTCTACCTATCAGAGACATACTGGATTTACATTCTGTAGGTACAGCCTTTCCAATGAAGAAAATAAACAGATTTTTTTTCTGCTGATGGGCATTGTTTTCTGGATGCTCATCCCTCAATGCTGTTTTTATCATTAAGCTGTTGCCCTTCTGTGCCTGACAGTCCCTGTCATCTGGAAGATGCCATGACTCTCCTTGACCAGGAGGGACTGATGGTTGCTCAGTTGTTGCTTGTTGTCTGAAATTGTTGCTTTCTGTCTCTGAGAACACAAAACAACAAAAGCTTTGAGAAACTCTTTTGAGTCAGGAAGACACAGGTAGCTTCCTTCCTTGAAGAACATGTGCTACAGTTGCCTTTAATGAGCAGTTGGTTGTACACCAGGGTGTTAAGTAACAATCTTTCTCACCTTAGCAACGTGCACCAAACTCGCTCTCTTGCTGTGCACTGAATGGCCATCACTGTTCACCTCGGTGGTGGTGGCAGCTGTTCTTTCTAATGATCAGATGATTTCAGTCTGCTTGAATTTTATTATATACAACAAAACAACGATGCGTCACAAATCCGAAGTGCAATTACTAAAGATGATAAGGATTAAAATAGGCAAGGGGGATGTGGAACTGACTGGGTTTTGAATACAAGATGGCACTTGACCATCATCATCTTAGGATAGCTACAAAGCCTTTTAGGATAGCCTTCTAGTATTTAAAAGGAGATGATAAACAGGAGGAAAACCAACTTTTCACAAGGGTAGACAGCAATAGGACAAGGGGGAATGGTTTTAACCTGCAGGAGGGAAGGTTTAGATTAGACACTGGAGGGGAAGTTCTTTACCTAGAGAGTGGTGAGGTGCTGGCACAGGCTACCCAGAGAGGTTGTGGATGCCCTGACCTTGGATGTGTTCAAGACCAGGTTGGATGGGGCCCTGGGCAGCCTGATCTGGTAGCAGATCTGGAGGTTGGTGGCCCTGCCTGTGGCAGGGGAGTTGGAACCCAATGATCCTTGGGGTCCCTTCCAACACAGGCCATTCTGTGATTTACAAATCTCTTCAGTCCTCCAACAATTCTAAGAGTGAACGGTGGTCTGTTCTGTAGATTTTTCTTTGCTTGTTTTTGTCTAAGGCTTTTAACAACTGTGTATGTGAATCTGTTGATGCAGTTATGTAAGTGAAGCATTTATCTGTACAGTTTTGAAGAATCCCCAAAGCTTGTATAATAAATGTGCAATGAGTAGAACTTCTGGCTGTAGAAGACGAGTGAACCTGAAGACAACTGCTCATAGATTTTATCCCACTGACAACACTGACTTTTTTTACTGTCCTCACATGAAATTAAATACTTAAATCTTAATTTTAGGAATGTTCTTCCTCTGAGGGTACTTAGGATGATGCTTTAGGGTACAGAACAACATGCACTGAGTTCAGTACCTCCCTTCTCTCTAATGTTTCTGTAAGCTTCTCGCCTTCACTTCAAATCTTTTGAGTGGACTCAAAAGGAGACTCCAAGCTTCCATTCAGAGAAGATTGAAGTTCTCAGGTAGAAACCATCACCAAACAGTCCCGTGTTCCTAACAAATGTATCATTAGCACCAAAGTGTTGACAAGAGATAAGCATTTGGAAGATCTGTCTCAGTCTGACAAGACTGAAATAAGTGTATTAAGAAACATAACAACACTGTCTGCAGTCAGTAGCTATGAAGAAGAAAAATACTTGCTTAGCTGTCTCTTTGACATAAATGTCAAATGCCTACTATGCAGTGGTGAGTTGTGGTGGCACAATAAAGAGGCTAGAAATTTTGTTACATCATTTTCATGTAATGTAAGACCCAAAGATGATCTTACAGCACATGGAGCTTCCTTTCTTGTAATTACAACAAATCTCTCCATCTAACACATGGAATACAATACAGATGCACAGATGCAGTGTTTAAGTAGAAAGATGATAAATATTTCACTTCCGTTTGGCCCATCTGATGGAAGCACCTAACTGCATCAACAGAGCATATGCATGGAAAAAACAATTCCAGCATCTTCTTCTGCTGGAACCTACAAGAAAACAACACACTCATACTGCTTGTTTTTGTCTTTGGTACGTTGTAGAGGTAATATTAACACATGTACTATGAACATGCTATCAAACAAATTCAGGAAGAAGTATATCTTATCAACATTTGATGGCCATCCTTGCAGACTGGCAGTCTTTAACGCTTCTGGTGGGCTTTTTTGTTGCAAGAGATTGTGATTACAGAGAGTGAAGTTATCTCAAAGTTCAAATTGGCTTTGAGTAACTTGACCAAGACCTTTATGTGAACTCTGTATTTAAAGAGGAATGGCTGCAGACAGTGTTCATGGTGACTCGTGTTGCTAAGTAGCTGGGCTGCTGGTTTCTTTGAGGTTTTTTGTTTTTGTTTTTCTCATTTCAAGCTTCCAGGGTTTGCTGTTGCCACCTCTATTTGAGAACTCAGAAAACAGTGAGGAGTCCCCCCAGAATCTCTAAGACTTCAAGTTATAGGGGGGAAAAAAAAAACAAACCAAACCAGACTGAGAACGGAGATGAGTATTTTAGTGAATACCTGTCCTTAAAGCTCTTTTCTTACAGCTGTTGCTTTAGGTTTTCAGTGGATTCAATTTTAGCAATCTGGTGTATATTCTATGCACATAGATGGACTTGATTCTACTTAAATGACTCCACGTGTCTGTGATACTTAAATGTCTCCATCATCACTGGCTGTAGCTTCAGTGTAAGTAAAGTCACGTTAAAGTTAAAATTAATTATGGCTGTGTTCTGTGTCAGATCCAGTTGGATAGAAATGCTTCCATTAACAGCTGAAATTATTAAAAAAAAAAAAAAAAAAAANGCCCTAGATTAAAAAGAAAAAAAAAAGAAAAAAAGAAAAAAGCGTATGAGCTCTCATTCCTCAATATATGATTTCATTTTACCTTTCTCTTTTCCCATCCCCAATATATAAATTCCTTGTTAATCATTTTTATATGAAGCCTGAAAAGGAGTCATATAATTTAAATGGTCAGGTTGGGTTCTAGCATTCAAGTGCTTTAGATAAAATGAAATACTGATGGGAAAGACTTACTATGAAACAAGTGATTTAAGATTAAGTCCTTGGTAGCACAGCGTAGATGTCCAACTGCTGGCAGGAAGGTGGCATTTTAGGAGCAATGCGTGGAAAATGCCATAAGGCTTGAGTCAAGGTGGCATCACTTTTCTGGTGCTTGTATTCTTTGTTGTTGGTTTTCAGTTGCTCAGTCCATTGGTTGCAGCACAGCTGAATAGTGGTACCACTTCCTGAGAGGCTTCAGTGGTGGATGCACTGAAAAGGAGGATGGGTGGAGTGTGGGGATGAAAGTTTTTAAGAAACTAAATTAATCTGGGACCAGTTTTTTCGTTATTTAAAACATTCTACTTTTAAAGCAAAAAGATGAGTACTGCAAGGGTTACTTTTTCATATGAGTTCTACTGTAGCAGTACCACTTCGATTTGATGAATGCGGAGGAATCTAATGCCCTCATGCATCCTACTTTGTTTTGAAGAAAAACTGAATATTTTTCTCCATCAGAAGTAACTGTATCTGTTTCAGTATGTCTGGTTTAGGCTTATTTCTAAAGTTAAATACGAAGAAAATTCTTTTCTGTTCTGAATTAATTGGACAAAATTGTGACTCCTTTTATTTACTGAAGAAAGGTCTGTCTTGTGCATTTTCCATGATGCCAGAAAGACCGTCTCTGATTCCCAAATGCTGATTTGTGCAGTCTCTCATCCTTCAGCTGGTCCCATCCTGCTGTTGCACTGCTGTCAGCAGTTGGTGCCCAGCAGAGGCTGCAGGCAGTGGAAGCTCCAGAGGTGGCGAGGCCAAGTCGAGCATCTCCTAAGCTCTTGTTGAGCTGAAGTTCTGCAGTGCAGTTGCCACTGTGCACTCAAAGCAGATGGGTTTGTGGAGAGGAGAGGATCGTGATTAAGCTCGTGGCAGAAGTCAAAAAGTATTACCAGGTTTTTGTGATCTGGATTTGGCTTTTAAACGTAAGCATTCGTTTAGGTTCTCTACTGCATATTAAAAGTTGCTTAATGCCATTTGTATGCTAACAAGTTGGTAAATGTGACAAAGCAGATACTGCAGGCAGTGAAAGATAAAAACTTGGAAACCAAATTCATAGTACAGTTATTACTGAGACTACTTTGGAACAGGCATTTCTTAAGCATCAAAAAGACTAAACTCAATTCTGCTGAAATGGTTGATGGCTGCAGAATTGCACTCTGTAAGCAAATCAACATTTAGCACAAAAAGGGAAATGGAACAAGGTGCTTCCCTGGTCTGAATGGAGGACAGCGCAGCCTGCATGGCATGATCAGGAGCACAAACTTAGGGGCTGTCATGGCAGGTACCTTGTATATTGTGTCACGTTGTATCATGTCCACCAGTTTTTTCCTCCTTTACAGTAAACCCAGTGTTCATTTTTACTGTCTGGCATTATTAGAGGATGCTATAATAGATCCTATTTTGCAAGTAATTTAAAATCTGTTTCTGCAGCCCAGATGAGTGTTAGGAGAGTGACTGCAGCCGAGTGGGCAGTTGACATAATAATCCTTTACTCCTCCTTCACACCAGAGACTGCACTCATTGACTTAGAAAACATTTTAGGCTCCTTAAAATTCCTTCCTGGTCCTCTCAATCTCAAGAAAACTGTTTGAGTAAAGTAAACTGTGTCTGCAGTATCAAAATATTTTTGTAAACGATCCTAATCCTAATTTATTGCTTCTGAAGTTGTTTCATGTTCCCATAGCTGGCTCTGTTTCCAGTGGTGCATAGGCTGAAGTTCTCTCCTTTGAAAATGAGCGGGGCAGTGCTGGGTCTTGCTTCTGCCTGGAGTACTCTGGGAGCACCTTTTGCTGCTGGTGTGCCCCTGCTCCCTCCCCACTGCTTACTGAGAGGTAGGAGTAAATGAGTATGCTGTGAGCTGTGGCCAACGGAGCTCGGCCATGCAGGCTCACTGTGCAGCCACATGCACTGCCCAGCGTGAGTCCCTCAAGCCCCTGATGTCCAGAGAAGTGCCAGCTACAAAGCACGGCGGTGTGACCTGAAGGCACTGCCTGCAGTGTCTCAGTGATGTGGTTACACACAGTGTGTACTCCCTCCCTGATGTTTTTTCTGGTTACTGAAAGTCTATGTGGAGTTAAACCAACAGGCTCACAGGCACGGGTACAAGCAGCTTTCCCCTGCTTCATCAGCAGGCAGAGCAGGCATGCTGACTCTTCTCTCCTAATATGGGCAGTTGTTTCCTCACCTGTTACTCAGCTTTTTGCTTTTCTCTTCCCCCTTTTCCTTCTTTGTGTCTTCTCCCTTCCCTCTTTCCCTCTGCTGCACCGTGTGCTTTGTGTAGCACCAGTGTTCTAACTGAGTTGCTCGAATGAACTTGTAGTGAGATAGCATTATGCTATCTCATTATGCATGTAGCAAAATGCATAATGTGTTTTGCCTCAGTCTCTTGCTGTCTGATTCCCAGGATGTTTGGGAACATGCATGTGAAAGAGATGTGACAAAAAGCAGGATTTCTTATCCTGAAAATAAGGATAGATGGTCATGTGTGAGTGTCCCAGGGTATTCGTAATATAAAATAAGTAGATTTTTTCCCCTTTCTGACAAAAACATGAGCTAGCAGCAGTTATTAGCAAGTTTAGTTTCATCCTAGCCTCTGATTCATGTGCTGTGGCTGGATTAAAAATAGATCTGCATAATTTTATGACCATTAATTCATAATGTGGTAAACTGAAGTGAGAGGAAACTCCTTGCGTGCTTCAGGTGTAAGACGATCTCCTGCTAGGGTTGAGAACAGATTTTTCTGCCTCGTGCAGCGTTTTGCAACTCCTCAGTTATGTTACAGGGATTTTTCACTTTCTGTTCAAGTAGCAATTATTAGCCTGTCCTGAAGCAGGATATTGGATTTGGTGATAAATGGGCTGCGCTGGATGGGTAAATCCTGTGTGCTACTGTAGCAGGCAAGAAACCATGTGTAGTTGTATCATGGAACAAAAGAAATAATTGTTTTCATGTCAGCAAGCCTAGATGGAGCCCCACTCTCCACTGAGGAGGCAGGAAGGAGGAAAAAGGAAGAGGAGAGACTTGACCAGGTGTGTGATGCTGCTGTGTGGTCAGGGAAGGGAGGCTGCCTGCACTGCTCTGCCAGAGTCTTCACATGCTCAGAATGCCTCTTAGAACACAGCAACATTCCTAAAATTTGCTTTTGAATACTGTAAGGAAGTTGCTTAACCAGTATTTTCCTTGTCACTGACCAGATCCATAGCTATGTTCCAGGGTATGAGGAAGAATTACCATTTGGGATACTAGAATAAGTATTTAAAATGCTGCTTGCAACATAATGATAAAACTATAGTTATGGATTCAGAGAAGCTGAGGGAGGTATGCTGGCCGTGGTGAGAAGTAGGATGCAAAGAAGTTGAGTATCATCAGCTCCTAGAAAGCTGACAGTCAGTCTTTTAAATGGAGGAGTCAGGAAACCGTCTTTTTCCCTTCTTTCTTCCACTTGATCTCCATGATTGTAGTATATCTTTCTATATCCTAAGATTGTCTTTCAGGTAGTTGAGAGAAAATTATCCTTAGAAGTTACACCTGTATGAATTAGGCTTGTGGCACAGGCTATCTAGATCTGATCTTATTTACATGTTTTATCTGTATGACAAGTTTAACATAGGCTTAATTATAGGGTAGCTGCCTGAATATAGAATTGTGTTGGTTTAGAATCTGAAGACTTGCCAATGCATCTAGTCTGTGATTTCTCATTCTTGTGGAAAAGTCAATGCCCCTTCCTCCCCGTGGGGCAGAAGTTACCTTCTGGGTCTGTGCTATACGCTTGCTTAAGCTGGAGATGTTTCAGAGCTTACCAGTGGGCATACATGCCAGTCACCATCGTTTATTTCCTAAACGTGTTTGTGTGCCAGTGCACAGCTCATCAGAGAAAGTGCATGTTTTCAGCAGTACTTGGTTTATGAATAAACGTTGAAATAACAGTTGAATTATTTTTTTACTTTTATTTACTGCTTTGTCTCTAAGTGGCAAAAGCTACTACACAGCAAGTAGGTGTCTCAGCTTCACGTGGTGCCTCAGGTTTTGAGCAGATCCACAGGAAATGGAAATGTGTTTCCTGTTGGACAGGAGAACGGTGTTGCTGCAGGTCAGTTCTCCAAATCAGACAACCATAGTGCATCCTTCCCTTTCCATGAGAGGTGGTCAGCTATTTGAAGAGTAGCATTTAGGGGTTTCAACTGTCTCATTTTTCCCTTCTGCTTGTATAGTCATTGTCAAAGTGGTTTACAGTAAGTGGAGGGGAAGGAAACTGAAATGTAAGGATTAAACTTCTTTTCTTTAACGTACCCTAAATAGGAAGGTAGAAATTCAGAAGGAGCTGTGTGGTTATGTTAGAAGCCTCAGGCTGTTACTAATCAGTATGAGGAAAGATTAAATAGAGAGAACCATGGCAACCATACAACATTTGTGAATGAATCTGTGTTTCCATAAGGCAGCTCTTAATGTACAGCACCGCGTCTTCTAAAATAGATATATTCAAAGTAGGTTGGCACAGAAACTACAGCCCATATTTGGGGAATGGCAGTTAGCAATGTTCTCTGTTTATACCTTGAGTATCTTTATTTCACAGAAAATGTAGACATGGCAGGATACTTGCTTTTTTATATCACATACTCATTTGCTCTATTGGCTGAAAGTGATGTTTATTGCTAGAAGTAATGTTCGTGTATAATTAAACATCATTTTCTGAGTATGAAAAACTGACCTCATCAGTTACTTATCTGGGTTATTTCTGGGTATGCCGTTTCTTAACGGTGTCTGTTAAAACACAGTAAGTGTGGGATCAGCAGAAACAGTTACAGCTGTGGAAATTCATTTCGCAGCAAATTGTTGCTGTTTTTACGTTAAAACATGAAGCATGACAGAAATTGTAAGCTGCTGAGTGGAACACGACTCATTTCTCAGCTTCTGGATCATCTGCAATCCTCAGCGATGGCTCTGATAAGTTTTCTCGAAGAGGCTTGAAGGCTCCTGAGAGCTGCCTGTGCTGTGCACCTCAGCAACTGGAATCCATTGACTATGGGTGGTACTTTTTTTTTTTTTTCCCCTGACTTCCTTTTGGTAGACTTGATCAAGATATGGAATATTTTAAATATTTAATTTTATATCTAGTAGTCTTTGGAAAACAGTTTTCTTCCAATACCCTGCCTTTACTGTCAAAGTAGGCCCCAGTCAAAAGTTTGTTGAATAGAATTGGTTTCATTGAAGTTTCATGTAATCATAGAGCAAAGCATACAATGCCTTGAGTTGGAAGGGACATTCCAACCCCCTTCCATGGGCAGGGACGCCTTCCACTGGATCAGGCTGCCCAGGGCCCGTCCAACCTGGCCTTGAATGCTCCCAGGGATGGGGCACCCACAGCTCTCTGGGCAGCCGTGCCAGGGCCTCACCACCCTCTGAGTAAGGAATTTCTTTCTAACATCTAACCTAAACCTCCCCTCTTAAAGCCATTTCCTGTGTTGAGTATTTGCTGGTGCTGCCCCACAGGGTCAGCATTTCAGCCGAGGTGCCTTTCCTTTCTTCCAGGAAATTTTGCTTTTTGTCTCATTTGAGTTTTTTCCTCTGGCTGGCGAGTTGAGTTACTAATAAAGTTGTACAGGTGTGCACTGTTCAAGGCTTGTGATTTCAGGAGCTCTTTATCTACTTGTTGGTGGAGGGCTGAACCGATGGGCCAGTCTTTCCCAGTTTGAGGTTTAAGTGGATATGGTTTACAGACAGTAAATACAAAATACTATAAAATAATTTGAAAGGCAAATGAGTTAAATAGTTGTTCTGAAGCTTGCAAACTTTGTGGAACAGTTGGTTGTACTGCCTGGCAACGCTGGAGGAAAAACTACCAAAACTAAGATTTCCTCTTAGACAAACTGAAAAATAGCATGTGTGTACCTGCATTTTCATTACTACCACCTGTTTAATTTCTTTTAGCACTTTGATTTTTATTTCATGTGATATTCCTCAAAGACTGAGGCAAAAAGAAACCATTTTCTTTAGTCTTCATGGGCGGGACGGTACTGGTGGCAGGAAAAAAAAGTTCTGTTGAATCAGTGGTGCACTGCACTCTTCCTGCAAGCATACTGCTGAATCTGTAGGCTTGTAGTTTGCCTGTAGGCATGTGGTTTGCCTGAAATCCACTTCTATTTCTCCAGCTCAGAGTGCCACTATCCTTTTATGCCTTCTTCCTCAGGGTTCTCCCACTGTCTCTCTGCTCCACATGAGCTTTGCATTCTCTGTGTCTCATCCTGCATTTTTGCTGGAGGCCATACGAAGCCTTGACCTACAGCTGATGACAAGGCTACTTAAACAGATTGGTCTGCCATCAGGTGCCATGGATTTGAGTGTCTCCATCATGCTCCAGTATTCCCTTTTCCACCCAGATAAATGTGCATTTTCCCATTAAAGTGTTGCTGGAGAGTTCTGTTGACTGGGGAAGGCTTCCAAAATTCTCTACAAGCGAGGCAGACAAGCTCTGAAAGAACATCTTCAAGCTAAATACTTGGCCTCTCTTTCTTCGCTAAATATAGTGTTTATTTCACAAAGAACAATGATTACTTGCAGCTGTGTTTTAAGTGATGTAAGAGGTGAGGACCGTGTAAGGTATTGCCAGTACCTTGACACTTCTGTCTATAGAACTGCACAGTTTAACCTGAGTGATGGAAACAAAATGTTTTATTCTATAGGAAATTTAAATATTTCAGTAGTAAAAAAAAAAATTAAAATGATTTCAAATATTGATGGAAGAGGGTGAGGAAACTTTCCTTTTGAAATTATGTTTAGAAGAAGACCAAAAAGATGCTTTCATGATGACAGTTTTTAGTAACTTCCATTGTTTCCAAAATGAAGCTGCACTAATATAAACCGTCGAAATTCTGCTCAATAACAGTTTGCCTGGTGCACTGCCAAAGGACCTGCGATGCTTTTGGTCCAAGTCTGAGGTAGTTATTTTGGTGTCCTGTCTCAGAACCATGAAAACCTTGAAATTTGTATATGCTTTACAACAAAATGGAATAGAAGTACTGCACCATCTCATAGGGGAAAAAATGTCGGGGTTGCTGTCACCTTCACCTGTCTTAATTGAAAATAAATAAGTAAAATTGAAGTCTATGCTCATCAAAGTGGGGAAGAAAAATGCATTTCACCTTTCACACACAGTTTTGATGGGTGTGCTCGTTTCTGTCTACCATGCATGTATATGGAGGTGGAAAGATCCAGTGCTACTGATACAACAAAACAGATTGCCGTGTGGGTTTCTGCTCCTTACATTCCTCGATACATCTGTGGGATTCTGAAAGCAGACAGAAGCCACACAAAGGTCACAAAACTGTAAGCCAAGGTAAACAGCCTGTCAGAAAATATTTAGCAAATGCCAGTGTAAACCACAGAAAAACAGAGAAAGGAGAGGAACACACATTCCCTTGGAAAATGGATTTCCTGATTTGAAAGGCATTGAAGTTCAGGGTCCCTTACATTACATTTTTGTCCTTTTCAAGCAAATTTCCTTTGTTCAGGTTGTTAAATTCAATCCAAGGTCCTAGGCACCTAGTCATAGGGAAGAGGAATATGCATTCTGCAACAGGTATAGGGGAAGGCACTGTGGGCATCACTGACTAAAGGCAAAAATACATCTTCCATCTTGGGAAAGGAGATGAGACTACCTCTTAGCCATGAAGTTTAGTAATATTCGAATAAAGTGTGAAACGCAGATATGAGTGAGCATTTCTTTAGTCACTGTGCTATAGGGGGTTGTGGTTTTTGGTTTTGCGTTTTTTGTATGCTGCACAAAAAAGGATTCTTTGGTTCAATGTGCATTTTAACTTTAACTCCTTTGTGGATAGAAAATAGTTTCTCAATTCTTGGTTAGTTATCCTACTTTTCTTGCTTTACAAGGAAAAGCTTCTCTTGGTGGGGAAATTGCGTGGCTGTGATATTGTCCCTGCCACTTCTTAGCCCTGTGGCACAAAGCCTCAGCATTGTGCAGCATGATCTTATAAGCACGAAGCATCTGAACCGGTTCTGAAACAGAAGATTCTTTTGGAACACAGCATGTTCAGCCTAGATAACTGACAGGGAAAAACTTATGGACTAAAAATGCCACCATGTCCAGGAAATGTGCAAGGGTCTTCTTTTTGCTGATGGTAGACTGAATATTTCAGAACACTTTTTTCCCCTCTAATTTTATCTCAGCTAGTGGAATTAACTAGCATTTATTTTAAGAGGCTGGGTTTAGGCTGTGGGATTTAAGTCTCTCCCGTTTACGTCAGGGGGACCATGAGACCAAAGCACGCAATAGAAACTGCTGTGGAAGTTGTGGTAGAGTCACCAATGCCTGGACAAGACCTGATTCCCCAAACATCTTCAGTTGATAAGCATAATGATTAACTTAGTCACTCTTTACAAATGAGAACTAATGAGAAAAATGGAGTATTTATTTAGCTAGAAAAAAAAAAATCATTGTTGGAAATTTTGTAACCTCCTATTTTGTAGGCCTCCTGTTTTTTTCTATGGAAACTACAACAGTACCAAAAAGCAGAAGAAAGCTATTTGGTAAAGCACGTTCTCAACTACAAAACAGTTTTTCAACGTAGTCATCACCAGTAGCTGTGCATTGGCACCAGGGATGAACAAGAGCTGCATGTTTCGCTCAACAACGTCTGTATCGGCAGCGGTGGCCTCTGTCACCACTGCTGGAGCGCACCACCACCCCTCACTGTGCTTACAGCCACTGGTTGGGCTCCAGAAACATTCAGCAGCATTGATTGATACCAGTGGGTGCCATTTTTTTTTTACGTGGAGGAATTCAATGGCACCCCTTTGCTCCATCCACCCTGCCATGTCAGAGGCCATAGGGTCAGAGTGCCCCTCTGCTGCCATCTGTCACACGGCAACAACATGGAACAGGAGAGGGGTGGGAAGGTTCAGCCTCTGCTGCCATCCCACCAACATCCACCTCTGATGTTGTGGGACATCATCATAAAATGGGAGGCATTACTTTCGGATCACCCCCTTGTGAAATAAAATTTGGTGCTCAGAATCAATTAGGTAAATCCAGTGAGCCCTGAAGCCTTACTGCAATTAATGTACACGTCGCCTTTGTAATAAATTGTAAACCTGGTCATAAATTAAAAACAGTAGTGGATCAGGTAAAGGAATTAAGTGTTCCAGTGGAAAAAAAGGATGGTGATGAAGTAATTAGTATCGTAAGTTCAACAAAGATTTAAAACTGTGGCACATGGCAGTAATGCATTTTGAACACAGTTAATGAGCATATTCATTGCATTCATTTCTAATTAAGTGGAAAAAATACTGGTCCTTTAAATGGAGATAATAAATGTGCAGGTCAGTCTTGCACAAACATGCAACACAAGAATTTATTACCTGCTGCCTAACTAGGGAACTGGGAGTCATTATAGAGATTAGCTTTACTGAAAAAAAAAATAAAAAATCCAGAGGAAGCTTCAGTAGAAAATGTTTGAGGTAATAATTTTCGCATTAAATATTCCTTGGCATGTTTGGCAGAGTGTGAGCGGGTTTTCCTTTTTAAAATATGGGTATTTGCAGTCATCAGAGGTAGGACTGTTTGTACCCTTGAAAAGGATTCAATATTTACCCATTTAAATTTCTGTGAGAAATGCACTTAGCATAGGATAGAGCTGTAAGAGAGCAGAGCACTCTCTGAAGTGCTGGGGCAGCATCAGAGCTGCCCTCCTCCCCTTCTGAGCCCAGGAGCTGCTGCTCGCAGGTTTGCAAGCTCTGCAGCAGGGGAGAGGTGGCTGAAATTCCTCCTGTTTATTCCGTCAGCCGGCAGCTGGAGAGCTGACATGAAACAGGTTAAAATATTAAAACCAGACATGCCTTCTAGAGCGGCGTTTGTCAATGTTTTTATGACTTGAGAACCCCCCTGAACACTCTCCGGTGGAAGCGGGGACCTTTGTGCGGCGTATTTGAGCTTATGGGTGACAACTGACTGGCGTTTCTTCATTACCTTCTGTGGACCTGCGTGAAGTTGTTCAGGGATCCCCAGGGATACCCAGACCACACGTTAAAAACCAACGAAACTAAACCAAACCTTAGATGTTTTGTTCTTTCCAAGCTCCCAGCTCGTACATCTCCTGTCACTAGTACCAAAATACCAGGTTCTTTCTGACACGTGGTACGTGTAGAAATTTTTGCTTATCAAGCGTCTCACTGGGATATGCATAAGCTCCAGACTGCTTCCAAGTTTCCCTAAACCACCTCAACCTTTTGGAGTTCACTCAGCACTGGTATTACGAGAGGGCAAGACTTCATTGCCAAAAAGCCACTGAGCTTTCCCTGGCAGCATGTAGGATGTCTCCAGTGATACTGCAGTGTAAATCACCGTGCCACACTTCAGCAATTCCAGTTTGTTCCCTGACTTCATTCTGCCCTATCTTGTGTATTGGAATTGTTTCCCATAAAAGGAACAAACACTCATCCACATGGTCTGTTCAAAATGCTAACTCTGCTCTTATTTTTTTTTTCTAACCTCGCTGCATGATTTTATTATGTATTTAAGCCAGTAGCAACTTGGAAGCTACTTTTAAAATAGCTAACTTTGGTAGCATGCTATTTAAGAAATCATAAAATTAAAAGTTGCACTTTCTGGATTAAAAGAGAAAATGTATAGAAATTTGCCAGGAAATAAACATGTAATTTTCTTTTTTGTTCAGGTATGACTTTGTAGAAGTTGAAGAACCTAGCGATGGCACTGTTCTAGGGCGCTGGTGTGGTTCCAGCAGCGTGCCAAGCAGACAAATCTCCAAAGGAAACCAGATCAGAATAAGATTTGTGTCTGATGAATATTTTCCTTCTCAACCTGGATTCTGCATCCATTATACACTTCTTGTGCCAGTAAGTAACATGTTTCAGGAGCCTTTCAGGAAAATGAAATCTTTGAAGTGGTAGCTCAAAAGAATCTTTGCATAGTTTAGGGTTAATTACTGTTTATTTCTTAATAGTAACAATAATGGATAATTTGTCTTCCAGAACTGTACATTTTGTTTTTGCTTTTTAACTAACTGAGTGTTCTTGTGGTTGATCTTGGATGGCTTTGGACTGGGAAGTTGTGGGCTCGGTTGTTTATGTGGAAACTTGAAGAAAATGTTTGCATTCCTAATACAGTACTGTGAAAAGGACACTTTTTCTTGCTTCGAGAAGAACAAAAACCAATGTAAGAATCAGCTGTGTGGCATTTAAAGAGCATTAAGAAGCTACAAAGAAGACTGAAGAAGTTAATGTGGTTCTTAGTCAGCTGCTCCGTACGCTGCCAGATGATTATACCTAGTTGAAAAACAAAAAGTTGTTGTTCTTCTGACTTGCTTTATTATAGTGACAAAGCAGATGATGCATGGTGCTCAATTTTCACTGCATTTTTCCTGGAAAATGTACTTTAGACTTCTCTTGATGTTGTTTAACATATGTAACTCACAGGTACACTCGTTGTCTACAATGTGACTGTTTTCACCATCAACATCTACCTTTTTTTCACCAAGTGAAAGGTCTGTGGTAGCAAAACAATGTTTATAGATTTTGGAGGATGAAATAATATTCTGAAACATAGGGTTGAGTGGAACAGGAGTTGACTTGTTTTAGAATAAATATTCCGTATTTAAAGAGAGCAAGGAATATTTTTGTTACATTCTTCATAATTCACTTTGTGAATCTCCTAAGTCATCTTGTGGTTTGTGGGGTAGGGTTGATGGAAAACATCTGGAAGCTCAATCAAAATTTGATCAAAAGAGTCCATGTTGTAACCCCACTGCCATGCACTTCCCTGGATGCATTTGGCTTGCTTCCTGCCTTTGCCATTTCTGCCTGTTGTCCTCAGTTACTGAGGGGAATCAAAGTCCGTGCATCCTTTCAACGACATCTGATCTTCCATCTGACACGTTTAGTGTACTGGAAGCGGTGTCAGTGAAGTGCGGTGTTGTACACATACATGCTGTTTCCTGTTGTATTCCTGTATTTGCAAATACTTAGGCCTAAGTAATATTCCTAAAATAATTCAGGGCTTGATCTGTATGTTTGGCTCCTTTTTAATGGACACGTTAGTAGGATGGTATGACCTATTAATAGTGAATTTTGGAATCAAGTAACGCATCAGTCAGTCTCTACATCATCTTGGAATAGGGCCAGGTTTAAACTTTTTTTTTATACCAGAGGGCAGAAGGTAATAAGTATGTCTGCTTTTAGAAGATGGCAAAAGAAAATCCCTAAATAGATGTTGTGTGAGCCGATGCCAGATTTTGTTGTTGTTGCTCTGGTATTGCATCCTACCTGCTGCGTGTCTGTCTTACTTATGTTTCATCAAATTTTTGTGGAATGGACTAAGCAAATGCACCTAAAAATACCAGAGTATACATATAATCATCTTCATGTGATGCTGGACTGAGTTTATTCCTTTATACTTGATGGGGAAAAGTTTTAAATTATCCACACTTCCTAAACAAATATTTAATTTTCAGAATATTTAGATCATGAAGCATGCACGTTTATTTCTTCAGTTGACAAAAACAGAGACATCCTGACATTGTATGCTGCATTTTTTTCTGTCCCTCTTTTCCTCCATTAATAAAGTTTATATGCTTAAGATGTAGACATACAAACTGTTATAGAAAGAAAACTGTTTTATCTGTCACAAATGTAACAGGAAAGAGTGATCCCCATCATGCAACAGCAATTCAGAGCTGGCTTCAAAATGCGTGGTATAACGACTGTCCACAGGTTTGTGAGAATGAATTTCCAAATCTCTCTTTAATGGAGATATTTTTCATCAAAAAAAAAAAAAGGTTTCAATAATAAGCCGTGGAAAATACAATTTCAGACTGCATAATTAACTGTATGGCTTGTAAATACAATCCTTGTTGATGAGTTTCAGGATTAGGCCTGCTTCTTCTTCTCGAGCAATAGAAATCTAAAAGCTGTCTCTCCATATATATAATGCCATATCATCCTATGCTTCAAAATAAGTTAAAATTTACAGCTGCCCCCAATCCCACGAAACAAGTTGTCAGCTACAAGAATGAGGAAATTTTTTAAATGATTCTTGCAAAAACGGCACTGAGTTGCTTAGCAATTCCCTTTTATGAATTGCTCCTAAACAGTTAATTTTTTTTTCATTTTTTTGAGAAAAGGGGGAGGGGGAGATGCCTGGTAGACTAGCAATGAGAGATTGTTTGGGGAGAAATGAAGCAAAACTGAAATAAAACAGTGCAAGCTTGTTTCTGTATTTGGAGGCCACACACAGAGAGGGGCACTGGACACATTTTCAGGTCTTTTAAAGAGAAAGAGAAATGGCTTTGTTTAAATCTCCTGTAATTTATTGTATACATATATTTTTACTTTGTATATTATATTTCAAACTAAGTTTTCATATGATGAATAAGTCGGGGGAGAATGTCTATTGATCTGATTACGTTGCTCCTGGGATGTACCCACTCAGAAGTGCTCCCAGCAGTTCCAGCGTCCTTAGCTGCAACATCACTTGACAGAAAAGTTTACAAGTTTAACAAGGGGCTGCTTAAAAGCACTGCATATACTGTATGCAAGCAGGATGTTTTCTGAGATGATCACAAAGCTTTTCTTAAGGATCTAGATAATTGCAGTTTAATTATTTGTATTTCTTCTGTTTTAAATTGCGTACCCTGGGGTCCATCCAGAAGAGCGTTCAGTAATTTTGGTTTAACTCTCTTTTCTTTCCTCTGTTCTTTAGTTGCAAGTTAATTGGAACACCGTCAGGAAGTGTCGAAGAAGCTTACTTTTGCTAAGAAAATGTAGCTTGTGCTATTTCACAATTCTCTTTCAGCATAACTGTTACTCTTAGGCACTTTTCATGCAATGCCCTGTTGCCAGGTCAGTGCTTACTGCTGAGCTGCGTTCTTCGCTCAGGGCTGGTTAGTGGTGGTTCTGCAGTTTGACTGTTCAGCTAGGTGTTTATTACAAGTCATGTATTGGGCAGCATTAGATCATCCAAACCTCCTAGAAACGAACTGCAAAAAACAAGCCGTGTTTCATTTCTTTTCCCCTCCTTCTCACTTGCCCCCCGTTAGAGCTCTCGTCCATGTAGCAGCCATGTGCAACTGGGCGAAACCTTATGAACTCCCACGATATGTGTTTGGGCTTCAGTCTTCCTAGTGACTTGTTTAGTTTAAATTATGTCAGTTACAAGTTTGGCATAGAAAACTTGATGTAATAAAGCCCATTGTTACTTGGAGGAGCGGGTGAATGGGATACTTGATGCCTGAGGTGCCATTAAGGAATGCATGACTGATTGCCAAAGTAGTTATTAATTATTCAGGGCACTCAGAACAAAGCAGCTCCAGTTAAAGTCGAAGCTGGGGGTGACTATATTCCCCTTCTTTTTTTGGCATATGGTAGCATGTCATTTGTCATGGAAGATCATGCCAAAAATCTTTGCTAAGAACAGACTTAACCCTCTTCTCTGCGAGTGAAGATGAATGGCAAAATCTAAAAAGGGTCTTAAAAGACTGACCCGGTTTAAAAGTGTCTTGGCAGGTGTTTTTTGATTTTGGTGCAGTACCTGTATGACTACCTAAATTTAGATGCAAAAGAGATGGTTTTCTTTTGATGGAGAGTTGATGCTCGTAGTGCTCTTGCTGTTAACTATAATGTTTAAGGAACAAAGACTAGTATCCTGCCGATAATCTGCTTAAGGCCATCCAATAATTGTTCCTTTATTTCATCCAACTTGGCTAAACTTTGTTTTTTTTAGAGTTCAGCATGTTAATTTTGTTTGTGGAATCTTTTTTAATTGAGAATGTTCAATGAAAAAATGCAAATAGAGTTTAAGTACTTATAGAAAAATGCTTACTAAGCAGAGAGGAAAGCTCTTACCTAGCTTTCCCTCCCTTTCAAAAGCCCACAGATTTCAGAGATGTCAGATGTGCATGTATCAGATGTGGATACAGGACCAAAGACAAAGAGAGACCTAATTTGGCTGCAATAAATGAAAAGCCATCCAGAAAAATCACCAAGGACGTTGTTGATCTCCTAAACAAAGGTGAAGGAAAGGCTTTTGCTCAAGAAGTAATCAAAAGTATTTGGAAAAGAAACAACATGATCTTAGGGTTGTTTAAACCAAGGTTGTATGAAGCAGCAGGAGAGTATCTGAGTGTTATTGAGTGCTTTGGAAGGCTACATGGAGCAAAAGAGGACTGTGAAAATCCTTCATGTGTTGGGAAGGACCCTTAAGCAAAAACTCTGTGTTCAGAGTTTCCACTAATTACATATGAAACCTAAGCCCAGATAAATCAAGAATGCGCTAAAGATGATCAAGCATGCAAATTCGATCACTCAATTTTTGTGCGTGGCAAAGAATGATGCATTGCAGGTCAGAGAAGTTTTGGGACTAATTCTTTCCTTGGGGATCTCATTTTGCATTAGATCTGAGCTGAGGACTAAAGAAAAATTCCCTTTAATTTTTTTATGTGGGATATTAAAGATATTAAGATATTAAAGATTACTCACAAATACATAGATAGGAGCTTCAGGTTTAGCTCATGTAAATCAAAAAACCAGAGTACAAAAATGAGAGCACAAAAAATGGTGCCTCTCAGAACCATTTCCAGTTGGCCTCCTTTGAAATTGCATGGTGTTGGAGATAATTTTGCAGAATTTGCTGACAGCAAGAGATCTGCTTCAGAATCAGTCGCACTAGAAAGACAGTCAAGCAAACCAGCAAACCACTCCATGCACAAGTCGTGGAGTGAGACTTCTCGTGGACAGGAGTAGCCGGTGGAGTTCCTGAGAGATGTTAGGTCATGGGGAGCAGCAGCAAGGTAGCAGATGGGGAGATGGAAGCAAAATGGAAAGCAACATTTGGAGCATCTTTGGAATTGGTGAATGGAGTGATTGCCAGGATCGTGTGAAGTTCATTTTGATGCTTCACTTTTTGCTGGTGAGCTCTTTGCTCCTCACTAACTTGTATTAGGTTATTAAGTCTATTAATCCTAAAGCAGACTGGTTGTTAACAGGTTGCCAGATGCTGGACTAGTAGTTCTGTCGTGGCATGGCAGGGTTTTACACAGCAAAATGGTGAAAAGATTGACAAGAGCCTGAAAAACCGGGGATGAAGTGCTACTGAAAGGCAACACCGGTCTGTTGAAAAATGGAGTTAGTGAGCCAGGGGTGTCTGGGGAGAGGCACACTTGTCAGAGCACACTTGTTCCTCTTTGTACACATGGAGAGAATATCTAAATGTGCGATCAACTTGTTGAATGCTATTTTCCCTACAGAATGTGGAGTATTAAGTGACATTGCAAAGTTGGTTGAAAATCAGATTGTATAGGCACCTCATCTAAGAAACTTCGAACCACTCTTTTATTTGAGAGGAATACATGTGTAAAACATAGCACTCAAGCACTGCTCCCGTGTAAGATCCCAGCTGTTGGATGTTGCCTCAACCTAAATATCCCACACGGTTTCCAGATGTTCCTTTAGCCTTCTAAAATCGTTCTCTTATCATGGTTCAGATTTCTGCTCATTTTTATTGGCCATATCTACTCTAAAGACTGCAGTCTGTGTTACTTGTGAGTGATTTTTTTTTTTTTTTTCATTTATTTACCATTTAACAAACTACTCTTAAAAGCCAAGCCAAACCCACTTTCCTCCCAGATCCCTCTAGTTTTCTTCAGGGTACTTCTATCTTTATTTTTTATGTTTCTAGCATTATTTAATTGTCTAGTTGACTATCCCTTTTCCAAATTCCAGGATCAACATGTTATTCACACCTTTTTGAGAAAGCATGCCGATGGCTTCTCCACGGAGCCCAAAGCACAGTGGCTCTATCCCATTCTCAAAGTAATCCCCTGTGTAACTGGCAGTCCTAGGTTTTTGTGCTTTCACATACTGGGGCGTTGTGCCTGACGTGCTTGTTAGTGGGAAAAAAAAAAGGTAAGGAAATGTACATTTGATACCAGGTTTCAGGCAGCACCATAATTTTCAACTTTGCAATTTTAGCTTCATTCATGTCATGGCTCTGTGCATTCTAATGCCTTGATCATGCCACAGACCCATCCTTTGCCTTGTCCCAACAAAATGGATGCAGTAACTCCGCAGTGTGTGCACTGTGCTAAGTTTTGTTAACATAATTTTGGTAAGGAAAGATGAAAACAGGAATGAAAGGAAAAAATTTGGGACAGAAGAAAGGATAGAGTTACTTAGTCCAGTTTATTTGTCCAACTTTTTACATATGGTCAAGATCTGAAAGGGCCTTTAGGAACAGCAGAATTGCAAGAAGAATAATGGAATCGTGGAGCAGCTTCTGTAGATGACTGATGACACAGCCTAACACCATAGACCGGTGGAAGCAGCTTTTTAAATTCAGGGAAAAAATTCTTGACAGAATAATAACACTGTGTAGTAGCTTCAGGGTGAGAGTTTACTCGAGGAAAGATTAATGTGGGATGGTATTGGTGGCGGTGTTAAGAGAAATCCTTTTGTTTCTAAGAAGGGCTAGATAATAAGCACTATGGGAATACCAAAATCTGCACCTGTCTTGTCTTTGCAGTACCTGGCCTCTGGTGTTACAGATGGGGATTATGAGCTGTCATTTGTTAGCTTCTCCTAAGTGCTCACAACTGTTTTAATGATGTTGATGAAAGGTTTGGCCGAAGAAGCCAGGATTTTTGTTGAAAAGTTTCTGGTTTTGTTTTCGTGGGAAAGTCTAGATAATCACAAAGCTGTTGAATCTGTTCCTTCAATTATCTCTGACTGGTGTGGTGGAGAAAGAATTAAGAGGGTTGCTTCCATGTTGACTACTGATAGCTGGTAGACATTGTTGAGGCACTGTAATTGCTTAAAAAGTGAAGACAAACAAAAACCTTGCACGTGAGAACAGTGAACAATTTTGCTTGGCAAAAGACATTTCCAGAGGCTCAGACTTCTTGAGTATTCATTTCATTCTGTTTTTGAACTAGGCAATAAATTGTAGGAAGAAAATTGCTAAGCATCTTTTATGAGGAGAACTAAACTGCTGGGCTTCAGATGGTAGGGAGCGATTTAGTGCATGAAAGATCTGGCTTAAAGGCTCCTGAAAAGTGAATGTGTGAAAGCAGATGGTGCAGCCTTTGCAAGAAATTTTGCATGTAACCCTAAAGATATTGTGAAATTGGTGGTTCCCAATATCCCTTTCCTCTCTTCTGCAGAACTATTCCTCCATAATACTCTCCCCTGACACTGTGTGCAGCAGTTCTCAGCTCTCATCAGATTGTCTGTTGGGTGATTAGGGGGCTTTCAGTCTAATGATGTACATAGTTAAATCACCCTTACTCTTTACTGTCTGGTGTGTAGCCCTGGTGTCATTAGGTAGCACTTGGCTTAAAAGTCTTTGAGGGGAAGGCTGTTGTTCAAACCATTATTCTGATAGCATGACAAATACCTTTCAAACTACGTGACCATCTTTAACAGGATGGGTGCTACACTAAGGTAATTTTGATAGAAGTCCATATGTTCGTGGTTTGGTGAATGGGTGACGTAGTAGTAGTTGGCATAATTGGTTCCCTAGAATTGCATTTGCAAATGTGTTGTTTCAGTAGGTTTATTTCAGATGTTCTTATGTCAAAAGTAGTAGTCGAAACTCGTCAGTGGGACATTTCCAGTACATTTCAGTTTAGATCTTTACTGATTATGTGTGTTATTATACACATGTGAATGTAAAAATGTCATTATTTGTGAAATTTCAGAACCTCTACAGTTATTTTGTAGACAAATGTTGCAGCTGACCTTGAACTTTCTGCTGGCTGGCAAGACTGGAAGGAGTAGGTGGCTGTGGAGAGCAGGGTGACTGAGTGGACCCAAGCTATCAAGGTCGTTCAGACATCATCTGTACTTCTCTGGGGGAAAGGACTAAATGACATGACATTTTTAACGTACTAGCAGGACAGTTAATCACATGTATGTAGGATTTTTATATGTAAGCTGTTAATAGGGTTTTGCCCTTGCTTATCTTTTAAAAATCACTTTAATTTTCAAGACTCTTCTGATTTGCATGTACATATTTATCTTTGGGCTTTTCAGTGTGAGGTCTTCCAGACAATCAAAAGTTAATAATAAAATGCAGTTCTTGAGTCATCTGCAGAATGCCTTTTTGGCTTGGAATTCATGTATTTTAGTCAAAGCAGATTTTCTCATTGTTCTCTTCTTGTTTGCACTCTGTCAATATATGTGACTTTAAGCACTGTATTTACTTTTTAAAATTGCTCTTCTGATTAAGAAAGTCATAGGCAGCTTTCATGTGGAAAAACCCTAACACCCTAGCAATGTTAGGTGTCCTAAAATAGCAGTACGGCTTTAGATGCGACACAGAGGGAGGGTTAAGATTCATAGGAGTGCTTTGAAACCACAGCACAAAGACAAATGAAAGATTGCCAGATGGCTTTTTGATTACGTTCCTTGTTATTAAGAATAAAAAATTGAATTATTTTTAAAACTAAAAATTTAGACAGATAAAAGGTGACATACAGTTGGGAAGTGATTTACTGCTTGGCTGACAAAACACATCTAAAAGTGTTTAGAAAGATTAAGGACCAAAGCAGCACATCTCTGACGTGATAGAGGGGACCAGGTATGCCTGATGTGCTACAGATGTGAGACCTGGGTGAGCTTGAGTGCAAAGCCCGCTGTGTGGAAGCAGAGCACTCCTTAGTCAGCCTTCTGCCCTGCTGCAGTGCGCAGAGCTGTTCTGGGTGTGCACTGCCCAGCAGTGTTATAATCCCCCTGAATTTAAAGTCCTAAGAACACATCAGCAATGTCCTGAGGGAAAAGCAAAGCAAATTTGGCTGTTACTTCTGCAAACTGCTTGTCTGTGTCCCAATGTAGTTAAGGATTTTTTTATACATTTGTTTAGAATTCAGATTAAACAGAAGAGGGGAAAGTAAACCATAATCTTTGTATGTAACAGTATTAGTAAACAGTGATTTTTTTTCGCAGATTTTCATTTAGATAATGGGTGCACTTGTAGGGTCTTCTGTGATGATTTTGTGAGATTGTGATTGTTGACCACTGTTTTAAGCACTTTATTTTTTGTCATTTAATTGCCTCTTTTTATATGAACTATTTATCTCTTAATAGTGCACCTAGAATGTTTAAAAATGATATTAGGAAAATGTTCCTTTAATTTTCAAGAAAGAGCTGCCATAAAAACAAGCAAACAAATAACATTTCCATAAGAGAGTTTGATATTATCTGAAAGTGCCTTCGAATTATTGGGGAATTTAGGAGATCAATAAATTAAAAGCTGCCTGAGTGTCAGCAGAAACAATAACTTTGCTTTTCAGGATTTTTTTTTTTAAAGTAATGATAATTAAAAAAGAAATTATGCCAGTCTGAGCATCAATGTTGTTAATTAAGCTGCACAAAGCTACTGCTGTACAAAAATGCCAGGGGGAAATTTATAGGTAGAGGCTGGTCTAAATTTCATGGTTAATGCTTGGAGGAGTGGCAAAATAGTAAAGTGATATAAAAATCTGAAACCAGAGGCAAATTGTTTTAACAACATCGTTTCAAGAAAAAATTCTTTCCATTCTTAACTTCTCTTGAAATCCAATTTCCTAACAACGAGTGTGCTTTCTCATGACAGGCTCCGCACTGCTGCTCCTTTAATCGAGCACTTCCAAAAAGTGCTGCCCTAACCTAGCAGCAAGAGAACCCCCCAGGAGGAGCAGGGAGGAACACATCTTGCGTAGGCACAGCACGTGGAATTTTCATTGTTGATGTTTGATACCCTCCTTCGATGGTATCACTGGAGATAGAACACTGTGAGAGGCCGTTTCTTCCTTGCAATAATGCTCTTGTGCCTTCCACTGATATTTTCTGATGCAGGAATGGGTTGGAACTTTTTTCTTGGAACGCTGCTAAGTATTGAGGTTTAGAGGGGAAAGAATTGCAGTCAAGTTACCTGACAGGGATAACTGCCAATTGTTATTGTTGAATCGTTGTGTTTACAAATGGTATTTCTGTAGTTTTTGTCAAAGAGAATCATTTTCTTTTAGCGTTATTCTAACAATGCATCAACTTTGGTTTTATTACTGCATGTAATTTTAGTGTTCGTTATTTCTGTCCATTTAGTGTTGAGCACACAGCTCGGATTGCAATACCAGCTAATGTTACCCTGCCCAATTGAAGGGCTTTTGACATCTTTGGATGTTTTGCTTTTCGTTCTTTGCTGTTGTGCAGTGTGACTGCTGACAGGCAGGTTTTCAAACAAACAGATCCCATTGCCCTCAACAGGAAACGTTGGGTATTGGACTCTGAAAAACAGCGACCATCAAAACAATGGCCATGTTATCCAAGGGTAAAGTGCTTATTTAAAATACACAGAGAGAGATAAATTCACTGGCAAATAATTGTCCTTGTATTTATTTATTACACTGAGAATAATTTGCTGCTCAGTGAGATCTTTCTTCACAGTTGTTGCCTATTCCTCAAAGTTCCTGAGTGAGTTACACACCAGTTTCAGTGATGAAGTAAAGATTTCCAGGACAAATGTAGATTTGATGAAAATTGCGTTAAAGTCAGCATCAATACTACTGTACAGAGATGACAATCAGTATTTATCTCAAAAAACTCATATTGGTTTGATTTCCTGTGGAAGTATGGATATAGTAGGGGAATAAAAAAAAGATGTCAGTATGTATTTTAGCTTCTTCTCGGAACATCTTTGTTTTCCTCAAAATTCTTTCCCAGCACATAACAGCCACTAAGATAATCCACATCGATATTGTTTGAGCAGAGAATGTAACTTTAAATAGCGAAGTGTTCTCTTAAAATTGAGCATAATTTTACATAGGGAAATTTGTACCCGTATGAGTTCAGTCAAATTACGTTGTTTATGGCAATGTGCTTGAAATGTCAATGCTTCTTCCATCTCATTCCCCAAGTGGCTTATGCTGACATGCTCTGTTACTAATTTTGATTCATGCAAATCCTCATGTTTGTTCAGTGGGACTGCACAGATAAAGATGCAAAACAGTTTCAAATTAAGTCGTTTCTAATGGAAGAAAGCTAAGGGCATGACAGTAACACCACCTGGGCAATGAGGTCTCTTACCTATATAACTGTTCAGAAAAAGAGCAGACATTTTCTCAAAAATAGTAGATTGACTCTTCAGCAGTCATTGTAGTCAATTTAGCTGATTCGTTAACATTGCTTCTTAAATTTAATTTCCGCACCTCTCAATTGTGGGGGCTGCACTGAAAGTAATGCCTCTGACAAAATGGCGCCTGACATCGAGTGGGGGTGGAGCCAAGGTGTGGGATTGAATTCCTCCATGTGGAAGCAATGGCACCCACTGACATCCATCGACACTTGCTGAACGTTTCTGGAGACCAAAGAGCGGCTGTGAGCACAGTGAGGGGTGGTGGTGTGTTTCAGTAGTGGTGACAGTGGTCATCTCCACTGGTGCAGACTTTGATGAAGGTGGTATGCAGGCTCTTGTTCATCGCTGGCTAATTCAGAGCTAATGGTGAAGACTGCATTGGAAAACAGTGTTTTGTAGCTGAGAATGTGCTCCATCAAATAGTGTTGTTGTGCTCTTTGTAGCTGTTGTAGTTTCCATAGAAACAAACAGGAGGCCTTACTTTCAGATCAACCCACATACACTTCATTCTTGGTGTTGCAAGCCCTCAGAATTGTTTTCTGTTATCTAACCAAAGAAATTGTCAAATGGGATTCACCATGCAGGTCGTGTGGAAGGACTCCGACCTGCAGCATCCACAGAACTCTGCAGTGAGACTTCCTGAGTTCTTTGCAACATTTCTTTTTTCCCCATTTCTGCAGCACATTGTGACATCGGTCAGAAGTGCCATCAGTAACTGTAATACGGACTAAGATGCATGCTCAGTGATAAGTACTTCTATCTAATTAATACTTTTTACTATCACTGAAATTTATCTTCTTGTTTGTTAGATTTGGGAAACAGTTTTGCTAAGCATTCAAAGGACGTGTGTGGATTGGAGGTTTGGTCTCCTTTGCAATCTTTGAAGCACGCTTTCTGTCTGGACCAACAGATATCTTGTGGTTAGAAAGATCTATCGAGATCTCCCAGGCTATAGGGTAAAGCGATAAGTAAGTTCATGTAATGTTGGATTCAACAGAATGTGAGGAATGTCTGCAGTTCTCAGAAAGTCATAGCTTTTACTAGCTGGAAAATTCAGGTGGGACCAATGCCTCACACTTGGACTCTTTATTTAAACTGATAATAAACCCCACATCCAACCACTTCCTAGATTGCAATGAATAGCAGCCCATGAAACCACAATTAATTAGAGCTTAGAAAACCACATTTTTTGATGTCTGTGTTGTGTAATTAGTTCCATATATTCTCCATGAAATCATCAGAAACACCCAGTATTCTTGATTCAGTGAACAGGAATATGGGAAGGCTGAGGAAGAAAATATTTTAAGTATAAACAAGCTCCAGCAAAAATAGAAACATGTTTAAGTGTAATAGAAATATGTTTAAGTGTATAAATATTCATTTCCACTTGGATGTTAACAACCATTTTATAAAATGGGTTCATGAAAAGTTAAACGAACGCTGACTCTGCAGAAGGCTGTACAAATTTTACTAAAATTATGCTTTTGGGAAAAAAACCTTGGTGTGTTTAGGTGATGATAAGGTGGAAGAATACTCTGTAAAAGAGGCAGGATTAGTGGAGTGCTAGCATGGGGCAGCTCCTTTCTCATGCAGATAACTGGTTTTGAGGTGGTAGCTTTGCAGTAGGATGAGTGCAAGAACCCAGAGCTGACCTGAAAGGGGATGCAGCTGTTCTCAGGGATGAGATCTCATTACATCCCTTTACATATGGCAGTTCTGCTTGCCATAATCAACAACCCCAAACTGGCTCGTCAAAAACGTTACGAGGAAACTTAACGGGCTGGTTGAAAACAAAAGTCACCGGGATTTTTTTTATAATTTTTGATTGAGGGCACCAGCCTTACTTGCATTATATTAGCAAGCCCTGATTAAAAATACTCAGGAGATGTGATCTGGTTGACCAGATCAGTTGGGGGTTCTTGGGCCACGTCTGTGAACAGTGACAGCGTTACAACCAGACCTCTGTCCGACTTGCGTGAAAGTTCATTGATTTACGAGCAGTCTGCGGGAGAATCTGCTCTTGCCCTGCAACATAGTGGATTTGCTAATACTGAGGGTTTATTAGTTGGCAGTTTTCCTTTCATTATTTGCTTATAAGTATAGAGAAAAGGGCCGAGAAAGAATTGCGTGTACAAATGAGAGTATATTTATGCATTATAATAAAATTAACTTCTTGTTTGATTGTTTGTTGTTTTTTAAATAATAGCAGGAAGCAGGCTGAGGCAGTTCCATGCAGTGCCTTAAAATTCAACCTGCTTTAATTAATGGATTTGTTCATGCTGTAAGCAGCACAACATTTCATGGGAGACTACTTGAAATAGGATGAAGCAGTCTGCTTTCAAACCATCTTTGAAGGCTCCATTTTAAATAGCAGCCGTAGAGATTGAAAAAGTGGAGCATGGCAGAACTGCGTCTCCTGTTGTTGTATGGCTGACCCTAAAACCATCCTCATAATTGGGTTATATTACAGCCTATTTCGAGGCTTCAAAGCAGTTGTAAATGATACTGCCAGAGGAACTTCTGCTGTTCCCAAACGAGCAACTTTTATTAAAAACCCGTTCCTCTGAAGTCCTGGTTATAACATCTGATGACTCCATAGCTTTTGTCAAGAGAATAACTCCATGAAAATCTGAAATAGGAAGAGGTTTTGTTAATTTCCACATTCTCATGTGAATAAGGGCTTCTGGACTAACCCGCGAACAAAAAAATACATCTTTTTCTTCCTGATATTCTCTATTTAGGTATACAGGCATTCAGTTATCACTTGTTGTTACAATAAATGTTAAGGGTTAAAAGAGGTTAGCGTACAAATGGAGAGATCATTGCTGATGAGAAACCTGTCAGAGTTCAGTTATGCCTACAGAAGTTTGCGTTATATCAAGTCAACAGGCCAAATCTTGACCTGATTTACAATTAATTTGTTTCTAGCGTTTAGAATTTTCCTCAGCATTACTGACATGTTTTCTAGGAGCTGCAAGGTAGCCAGGTAAATTCTGTGCTATGCAATCACAGGAGTGTGAGGTTAGAAGGGAACTTGGTAGGATCTGTCCTGAGCCGTTGTCCTGCTCTGAGCAGAGATTATAGGGAGCTTATTCTTGCCAGATATTTGTGCTGTTCTGAAGCTCTGGGACAAAGATTTCACAGGTCTTGATCATCTGTTGCACTGCTTTACATAGTATGCATTTTTTTCCCTGTCATTGATGGACTGAGGAACAGCTGATCATCCTCTGATGCTGTTACCCTTTTGTAATCACCTCTCCTGTCAGTCTGGATTAAAGAAGCCTGTATCACTCAATCTTATCACAGTTCATGTTTTCTTTTTCTTGCTTTTTCCTCTGAGTGTTCTCTGTCTGCCTATATCGTAGGGGTGCTGGAGATAAAAACAAAACAGCGTTTCAGCTGAGGGCTGTGTGGCAGCTCAGCAGTCTAGCAGTGTGATGCTGTTCTGAATGCATCTGAATGAGATTTGCCTTTTTCACAACGGGATCACATTGGCCTCCGGTATCTCTGCTAGAGTACTAACCAGTTTGAATTTTTTTTTAATTTTTTGCTCTTACATGCAAGTGGGTTTTTCTTAAATTTCTCATAGCAAGCATGCTTTTCCAATTCATTTTGCCTTTCAGTTATTGTGTGATCACGTCTACTATGCTTGTGTGCATCATTTATCATAATATATATATGAAAGTGTATTGAGGTCACATGAGATGGGAATTAGGAGATAAAGATAGCAGGGAATACAGAGGTAAGAGTGCTCCAGGTGGACGCTAAGACTGTGTCAGAACAACATTATGGCAGTACAGAACTGTAAAAGCTGGCTCACATATCAGAAATCTGGTTCTTTTGAACAGGATGAGAATCTCTATGTGGGCAGTGCAGCCGTAGCCTTTGCCTTTGGGTAGAAGGTCGTTGGGTTATGATGTTATAGATAAAGCAGATGTATAGAAATGACTCTTCTGCACAAATCTTAATATGGTGAATCTCCAGCGTGTTTGATGATACTTAGGAGCGATCCATGAGGACAGAGCTGAGATTCCTTTCTTTCAAAGTAATGTTTTATTCAAGAACCTTTTACCTTCAAGGCAGGACAAGCTCTGATTTGCAGTGTCTGCTGCACAGGAATTTGGGGCGTGTTCCTTTTATTGTGATACGAAAAGAACAGAAACTTGTTGTGGAATGCAATTTAGCATGTATGCTGAAGGATCACCTCGAAATTGCATATTCTGTAGAAGACATTTTCATTGCCCTTGCCAAATGCACTTTCCAGTTGTAATAAGCAGTCATTCCTAGTGCTTAACGTTTGATGAACCTCCTATGAACTGGCCAGGATAAGTAAACATTTTTGTAACAACAGCTACCTATTTCTAATACGTGGAGGGAATTCAGAGCAGTTCATTCCCTGATTCCAACTGGCTGTTGTTCTATTTGGTTAAGCTATTTTTTATTTTTATTTTTAAGTATTCACATACTTTGACACAAATGGGTAATTTAAAAAAAAATCTGCAAGCATGATGCCCTTTAATTATGGCTGACCACATGCCCTGTCAGAGAAGTGCATACAAAAACTCTTAGCTATTCAGAACAGCTGCACTTGTGTTGGCTGTTTATTCCTTATAAACTACTGTCTGTCAAGCACAAACTAGAGCTTTGTGTACAGAGCAAAAGAAAATCCTTCTGTAAATCATAAAGGCAACACGTGCGAGTGTTTCCTGTATTAATTGTGTGTATGTATGTAAATGAGGTAGTTAATAATTATGGTAATCCAACCTGCAGTAAGACTTGAGCTAACATTCCTTGTTCTATATCTAAATGCCCACTGAACTCTTGTGGTTGTGGGAAGTTTTTGCATTGACTCATTTGTGGACTGAGGCTCTTACATTACTGCTTATCCAACAGTGATATTCCTCCATTTAGAGGATAAATTCACATTTTAAGCACAGCTTGGATTGTTCTGCTGCAAATCTTCTCTTAACTGAAGTGTAAGCTATTCCACATTTCAGCCTTCAGCAGATATACTTGCATGGTATCAAAGCTTCAGTGAAAGAAGTTCATCTGAGTTGGGATTCTTTGGTTCTGCCTCATCACTAAAATTTGGCTAAATATTGAAGCCAAGGATCTCTGTGTGCTAAATTTGACTTTTGATCTGAACTGTTGAAAATAATTTACTTAGATCCTAATACTTATAAGAGTCTCTCAGTATTTGATGTGTAGTTTATGAGACTTCCCTTCTAGGAAGGAATTGCAGGTATAAGATGGCATTCATCAAAATAGGACATGCCACAAAATAACATGCAATGAACAGAAATTTGTGAGGGTTTGTTATAAGGGTTTATTATAAGGGTACCAGTGCTTTACAAAGAGTTTATCTATTCAAGTGTTGAAAAACTCTTCTTATGTGGCTCTCTACTCTTGCATGGATTCAAGTATCTTTGAATGTCCATGAAATAATTTGGTTCAAAATGTTATTTCTGTTATAAAGAATCACAGAGTACCCTACTGTCTTAATCTCTACTCAGGCACAAAAGGAAAAGGCAGTTTCCTTACAAGCCTGTATTTGAAATATAAAAGGTGATAGTGGACTAAAGCTGCGAAATAGTGAAGTAGTTTTGGAAAGGTCTCTGTAGAGTTCTGCTTAGGCTCCTCAGTGAGAAAATACAACAAGACAATGTATTTGTTGGAAAACACAAGTAATCGGTAGAGTTCTGCACTGGGGATGCATATGAGACTACTACAGGTGGCCTTTGTAACAGTGAGAGATGATAGATAAGCAGAGGATAAATTTTAAATGTTCCTAAATACTACAACAAGTACTTTGTGTGGTAAGGGAGAGTTAGCAAGTTGCTGAAGTCGAGAGGGCAGAGTTATTATTCAGGAAAGTAGCTTTTGTTTTCGAAAACTAGCATCCAGGAGTCAGAAACAATGCCAGGTGACACAGATAGTTCACCTGCTCTCATGAAAAGAGGTTTATTGAAGCAGAAGACTGCTGACGTCTCCTACAAATGGTTCAACCAAACTTAGCAAGTGCTTGCAAAGGATACACACCTCCTTACACATTTAACACATTAATTCATTTCAGATATTGATTTGTATGGGAAAAAAGTAACGTTCTCTGAATATAAAGGGAAGTGTTAGAGAAGGCTGATGTCTTTTTCAGACCATTTTTTGAGGGAGGGGGCCTTGTTTTATTACTATACCGCATGTAGAAGGTATGCTGCAGGACCTTCTCCAGACAGATTTTGTGAGTTTGTAGTTAAAGAAAGTGTATTTCATTAAATTGTTTTGGGACTTCATTTTGCATATACACAATCTGTTTGTAGTTGTTTTCAGTAGATATTTTGTATATATAGCCTCTTCTCCAGGGCTTTCCCCATACCCAGCTTCATTACTCTTTGAAATGTGGATAGATGTATCTGTATTGCCCATGGTCTGAATTACTTTTTTTTTATGGCATATATACTTGCATGGAGTGGCAAGAGCTCACTATAAATTTTATTTAAAGTCTTATTTAGAAGAGAGATTTATAAACAAGAAGCTAGTGCTCACTAAGGATCAGGGTTTTGGAAATAGTTATGGTTTAGATATTATTAGATATTCCACAGATGTACTTCATAGGAGCCAAAGCTCAAGGATTATATACATAAAATAAGTTTGCATACCCAGGGTAATCTGAAAAGAGTAACAAAAGGAAATTATTTGATGAATGGACTGCACTTGAAAATTGACATGCTGATTTTACTTTGGAGCTTTCTGTGTCATGGAGATAGTTTGTCCTAACTTGTTCTGTACTGCTAGGCCTGATTCACTGCAGCATCAAAGGTTTGCTTTTAAATTAATTACATTGCATGGAAGACATAATTGTCAATACAATACTGTGCGCATTAGTTTCTTGGGGTTTTTTTTACACCTTCTGATTTTCTAAATGAATTGGTGTGTATTATTACTGATACATGCGATCACAAGAAACAGCAAAATGTGTTTTCATACATATATAAATATACATATATATGTATACACATGTCATTATAGATTATTAACTTTCAAAGTTTTTTTGGAAGTGACTTCCAGAAATTATTGCTGTCAGTGTCATCCTCTGAGAGTTCGTGAACTTGTTCTAGATAGGTGTCAGTTTTGACTTCAAATGAGTCATTCTCACACCTATGCTGTGTATTTCATAGAATCATAGAATGGCCCGGATTGGAAGGGACCCCAAGGATCATCAGGTTCCAACCCCCTGCCACAGAGAGGGCCACCAGCCTCCAGATCTGGCACTAGATCAGGTTGCCCAGGACCCCATCCAACCTGGTCTTGAACACCTCCAGGATTGGGGCATCCACAACCTCTCTGGGCAGCCTGTACCAGCACCTCACCATTCTTCTCAGTAAAGAACTTCCCCCTGATGTCTAATCTAAACCTTCCTTCCTTTGGCTTAAAACCATTCCTCCTTGTCCTATCGCTTTCTACCCTTGTGAAAAGTTGGTTCCCCTCCTGTTTATAATCTCCTTTTAAATACTGGAAGGCTGCAATGAGGTCTTCCCGCAGCCTTCTCTTCTCCAAGCAGAACAAGCCCAGCTCCGTGAGCCTGTCCTCGTAGGGGAGGTGCTCCAGCCTTCTGAGCATCTTGTGGCCTCCTCTGGACCCTCTCCAACAGCTCCACATCTTTCCTGTATTGGGGGCCCCAGACCTGGACACAGTACTCCATATGGGGCCTCACGAGGGCAGAGTAGAGAGGGACAATCACTTCCCTGTCCCTGCTGGCCACCCCTCTCCTGATGGAGCCCAGGATACCGTTGGCCTTCTGAGCTGCAAGAGCACACTGCTGGCTCATGGTCAGTTTTTCATCCACCAGGACCCCCAGGTCTTTCTCAGCTGGGCTACTCTCAAGGATCTCTTCTCTCAGTTTATATACATATCTGGGATTAGTTTGACCCGAGTGCAAGACCTTGCGCTTTGCTGTGTTGAACCTCATTAGGTTCACACGGGCCCACCTTTCGAGTTTATCAAGGTCCCTCTGGATGGCATCCCTTCCTTCTAACATGTCAACTGCACCACTCAGCTTGGTGTCATTAGCAAACTTGCTGAGGGTGCCCTCAATCCCATCATCGATGTCATTGATGAAGATATTGAAGAGAGTCGGTCCCAAGACAGACCTCTAGGGGACACCACTCATTACCAGCCTCTACCTGGACATAGTGTTGTTCACCACAACCCTCTGTCTACGGCCTTCCAACCAATTTCTTGTCCACCGAATAGTCCACCCCTCAAATCCATATTTCTCCAATTTAGAGATAAGGATGTGATGGGGAACCATGTTGAAGGCGTTGCACAAGTCCAGGTAGATGACATTGGTCGCCTTCCCTTTATCAGTTGATGCCGTCACTCCATCATAGAATTCATAGGGTGTGACAGTGCACAGGCTTCAGGCAAAAAGCTGCAATCTGCAGGAAGAAAGCTGATGATTAGTGACATCCTATGCATTTTTTTTTTTGCTGCCAATTTCCTTGAGAGCATCTCCCAGTTGTTTCCAGCACAATTAAAATTCTGTGAACTGCACAGAAACTCTAGTTGGGGGAATATTTGGAACATTTCTGAGTGTATTTCATCTCAACACTGTTTAAGATAACTTGAGGAAATGTTAGGCTGCTCCCAACACTACTCATAGATGTCATTATTCCTTTATTAATATCTGTGGCAGGCAAAGACAGAAAGGAAGCAATATATTCACTTTTCCTTGTGCCCTTTCTCCTATTGGGGATTATAGAAAGAAAAGTAGAAATTATGCACAACTTGGTAAGTGCCTTAAAAAAAGACTACAGATGTAGAGTTTGGAAACTGTCTCTGACTTGAAGATGTAAGTTGCTGCAAGGACATGGATACTAAGCAAGTAAGGTCATTGGGGAGATGAAAGGAAAGCCCTGGGTGCTTGTGACGGGAGGCTTAGACAAAATCAGGGAAAATAAGAAGTGGGTTGTCATCCCGTGGTCATGGCCCCACGTGCAGTGGCTGATTCAGTTGAGGAGGGTTGGTACCCCTACCTGCCAGAAGTTGCATCCCAGCAGCAAGGATAGCTGAACAACATGCGTGTTTACTTCAGTGCCACTGGAGCCTATTTTATCATCCTTGCTGCTGCGATGGGAAATGGAGTAAAAGAGGCAAGTTCTGCAGCGGATGGGAACTGTGCCGGCCTTCCTGGCTTACCTCTCTGTAACATGCAAGTGAGCACACTTGCCTAAGTGAACACACAAGGCCTTATGGATTTGGCAGCCTAAATGGATTATCTGCCTTTGCTCCTTCTTTTTTTTTTTTTTGATTTCATTGCTGGAGGCATGAGAAGCAGACCCTGGCATCTGCTTTATCTGCTCTGGTGGTTGCCCACAGGCTCAACCACACAGCGTCATTGCTTCCTTCCGTGCTGCTTCCTTGAAGAGGGCCGCCATTTTGTGCAGCAGTGGCGCGGGTTAATTCCCACACAGCGCACAGAGAGCAGCACTCTTTAGCAGTTACAGACTTTCACAGATGGATTAGCTTTTTTTTTGTGCTACATACCTGTGCACAATAAGGTTGTGCTTATAGGAAGGCAGTGATTTGTTGAGGCTTTTCAGAGTCGTTATTGCATTGATTTATGGGAGAAAAGAAAGAGCTGTTATGCCAAGAAGCTTCAGTGGCCTCAGGGCAAACTCTTTCTGAGCTGGATATCTGCTCTCCCTCGTAGCTTCTAACGATGCTGACAGGAGGGCTACCTGTGATTATAAAGGTAGGAAACTGGCTTTCCTCACTGTGTTACAAGAACGTACATGTGCTTTTAGTTTCAACAGCATACCTCTAAATCTATTAATTATGTAATAATAGTTTTAAAAGGCTGTAAGTATATCTCATTAGAAGAAGTGTGTAATTTCTTTCAAATTTCTGATCTTTGTCAATTTGGGGAGGAGGGGAGATTCTCCCGAGATGTATTTATCTATTTTATTTAGTTAATTTTGGTTACAAAGTGCCTTCTAGCCTGATGAAACCACAGCGATATTTAATAGTTTCTCCAGACTGTGCCAACTGATGAATGAGTTTTCACTCAAGAACTTCTTGACAATGTTTTCTTCAAGACAAGTGTAAACGTCCTGTCGGGCCAAGTATTTGACGCACTTGTTTTTGTTATTCCAGTCTTAACTCAATGGTTGCATTATTAAATGTGGAATTCATCCCTGTTGGCAGCAACACACTAACAAAATTACTTCTTTTTTCAACTGGAAGGGGGTAGTATGAATGCCTTGACAGTCAGTACCTATGAGAGAGGAGCAGAAGGAAGGCTTTGCTTAGATTGCAGTGCTGCTTAAGAGCTTGTTTTGTGTAGTGAGCAGGTGAGTGCTGTTTTGCTCTGAATTGTTGATTTTTGGAGCAGGTTCTATGGAAGAGAATAACAGATGGATTGCAGCAGAAGGCAAAAGGTTATTACCTACTGTCTCGCGTCCAAAGTTTTATTCTTCATCTCTCTTAAGATATTTCTGTGTTCTTCAGATAAACTAATAAATATCAAATGTTTATTGTACTCATTTTCTCAAAGAGCTTATGATATCAAGGAATTGTCTTTATGCTTATTGTACAGATTTCACAAGGTCACGGTATGAAATTCCTAGTGCCAGAGTCAATCTAATAGTGTTTGTGTTACTGGCCGCTGTGCTTCTGGTTGTGATGGTTTAGCTGTTGGAGGTCTGTGCTGTGCATAAGCTTGCGGTTACAGAAGAATGGAGAGGAGCAATGTTCTCTTTCAGAAAGATTAGCTCTTGTTTATGGTGCAGCCACACACACAGTCGTGCTGACATAACATGGAGATGCCGCTGTCAGAAGCTTTGCTCCATGAAGCTTTGCTCATTGAAGCTGTGGCCTAAATTATATTCTCAGGGTTGTACAGGAAATATGTATCAGAACAAGAACAAGTCTTCAAGTTAGGCTACATTCTACGTTGTCCTTAGGTCTTAGCTTCAACTAGGTGATTTTGAATTCATGTGTTGCAGTTTTTAGTCAGATTTACTGCGTTACTGATGGGCACCTCCTTGTTCCATGTGTGTGCCATGCCCTTTCCCCTTTGGGAAGGAGGCTAGGAGGGGCAGCTTTGATTCCTCCAGCAGGGCACAACTACTATTCCAAGAACACTAACATGCATTTTACTGCCTAAATTTCTTCCCAAGTACTGTTGTTATGTATAACCTTCAGGGCTGGGTAGGTCTATGAAGCCTTTGTTTTATTTCCTTTTTTTCTCCAAGCCCATGTGTAAAGCTGTAGCCTAAATTTGGTCTATTTGCCTGTCTTTCATGCTTGTAAACACCTGAAAGAATTTCTATAAAGTATTTGTTTTGATAGAGTCAAGTACACAGAAATATTATATAAACAGACCTCCTGAAACTTCTGTTTGATCCAACACTAATTGTCATTCTTGGCTGTTCTACAGGGCAGCAGAAGTCCTAAGTTTTCTGCTCTGGTTTTTATCCTGAATCATTTTTAGCAACGCTAAAGATACAACTATTTGGCTCTGTCATATTTTTTAGCATCTTTATTCTTATTCAAGTAAATTGAAGTTGTTTCCTGGGCATGAAACCAAAAGCTGTAGAGTGTTTTACTAATGAGAGGAATCGCATTAAAATATGGACCTTGTTGAGGTAATTTTAAAATCTGTCTTGATGGAAATTATGCATCCTTGTGCTTAAAAAGTTAGGCTCAAGCCGAAAGTGTTGGTATCAATTGAGGATGCATGGAACAGAGAAAAACTTTGAGAAAGCTGAGTGAAATTATAAACTGTAGAAAATTCCAACAGATTATTTTAGTCAAAGGAAGGTGTAGCATTTTTGCTTCTCTTTTCTGTCCAAAAGATATAACTTACAAAAGAAGGAATACTTATTAGCAAGTGAAAGCAATATAGAGTATAATTTTGATTAACATTTTTATTTAGGTTTACTGATTTGAGACTTAATAAAGATTATTATAAATATAAATTACAGCATTTAGAGCTTTATGATATTGATTATCTATAATCCTTGATACATTTTAAGTATGTGATTTAAATTGGCAAGGAGATTGTTGGGAAATACATCATTAATCTTGATCTTAACTACTTTCTTGAATAAAGTTGTGCAATTTTGCTGTTTCGGTGACTTTTTCTTTATGTTTTGATTTACTATGAGAATGATGAGAAAGTGGTGACAGCTTTAATTGTGCTACTGTTAAGCGCAGTGATTCACCATTTCCTCATAGCGTTTTAACTGGCAAACGCCTCTTGAATCCAAAATAACATAAATCGATGAATTCCTATATGTATATTGCTAAGTGTTCACGTTCAAGGTTGTGAAATGTGGAAATAGTTTCTAGACCAGCAGATTTTCATCTGGAATCCATCTATTTCATTTGGAAGCAAAAGATTTCTACAGAAGTGAGACATTAAAGTACATTCTTCTGTTGGAAACAGAATTTTTTCTTGTGGTACTAGTGCTACCATTGGAGCCTTATTTTATTTCTCCCCCTAGCAAACTCCTCCACCTTCAAACCAGGAAATATGACTGTTAACAAATACATCGTTGTGGGGAAAAACAGGAAGAAAAATTTTGTTAGTTTCTTTTTTTTTTTTTTTTGACCATCTGAATTATAGAGTCACAGCACTATTTTGAAACTTGCTGAGTAGCATGTTTTGTTAAGAGCAAATGTTTAAATTACAGACCAGAATCTGTTGCTTTATTATCATAACCTAATAGACGGATCAACATGTTATTATTTTTAATATGGGCATTGGAGAGAAGAGAGAAAGGAATGCTTTAACCTTTTGAAATCCACATCCATCCAGAATGGGAAGCAATTACTTCACTCACTCTATTGGAGCAAGAAGAGCAAAATACAGTGAAGTTAGTAATACTAGTACATTTACATAGATTTACGTTTTGTGTTATCTTTACAAGACTCCCAGTTCAAAAGCAGTACAGGCCATTCTCGTGACTGCAGTTCTTGAAGACAGAGAGAAACAAAGCCTGGAAGAAAAAATAGGAAGGGCATGGTGGTTACTTCTATTTTTCTGCCTTTCAAACACAAATATGGGTGAAAGCAAAAATATGTATTTAATAGAGCACAGAAGGGAAAATGTAATTATTGGTATGAAATACAGCTATATATATAAAAAAGTATTTTAGAAAAGTTCTGCTTGGTATGTAGTGTTGCAAGGATTATATTTTATTAAATATTTTTTCCTGCCAAGCTGGAAATTTCTCATCAATTTGAAAAGATAAAGAAATATAGCTAATCAGACATTATAGATTAAAAAATATGAAACTATTTTGACACTAAGTCTGCCGAGGAATTAAGTGTGTCTATGTATATACAGTGACAATGTAGCGGTGACATGAAACTAGGGGAGATCTTACCCCATTCCCCTGCTGCACAATGTTGGCAGATGCTGCAAGGGAGGGACGAAGCTAAGACCACAAAGCGTGTTAGTTGATGTACTGGAGGAACATCCAATCCACCATCATTCTTAACATGGTGTTCTAGGAAAATTCAGGAAGGGACCTCAGGAGGTCTCTAGTTTAACCTCCTGATCACAATGGGGTCAAGTCCAAGGTCAGACCGTGCGTGGCTTAGGACTGCATCCAATCAGGCAGCAAAAGCCTCAGACAATGAAATGAATACTGCAGGGTCTCTCCGGGCTGCCTTTTCCAAAGCTTGAGTGTGCTTATAGTGAAGAAATTTTCCCTAAATCTTACATGCACCGTGCTTGAGTGAAGTGATACATGTAACATTATGTGTTTAATGTCCAGATTTCTTCCATCTTCAGTAGGTTCAAGTCTTTCTTCTTCCTTTTTACGTCGTCCAGATAAATTGCCTCAGTGTAGTACTGTGGACACAATGTCTGTAGTGATGTCTCCCTATATAAAAACCTACCTCGGTTTCCCTTCTTTCCTTTTTTATTCTTTTGAAAACACAACTCAGTGCATAATGTTTAAGCACATCGTAGGATGTACAAAATCAGAAGTCTTGCTTTGCTTGAATGGAGTGCTACTGGGTAGCCCTGAACCAGTAAGTGCAAGTTTGGCAGTAAGTTTTGTGCTGCAGAAAGTACAGAGATTTCTTTCAGTGCTGAGTTTCAGAGTCTAGGTACTATTGATATCCTTGGAATATGTTTTTTTTTTTTTCTTACGGGGTAAATAGTTATAACAATGCCAGATGTTATTAGTGTTAATTATCGTGTAACCAGACATATAATTCTTAGCACTGTATGAAACACAGCTGATTTTTTTTTTTATTTTTTTTTTTAGTCTATAGATGGGAGCAGGAATATTTGCTGTCTTTGTGGGAGGATATGTTTGAGTTTTACGTTGCAAGATAAGAATAAAAAGATTGTGGCTAAGTTTCATACGAAAGGCAACATGTGAAAAGTGTGTTTCCTCAGATTTCCAGAGGGTTACAGTAATTGTTGCCCATAGTGGGGCTGTGTTTTCAAGTCATTCTTTGTTCTTTTTCTAAAACCTTGTCCATCACTTAGTGAACTTCTTCAAAGAACAGGTATAGTAATACGCTATACTTAAGGCTAGGAACATAAGTGGGAAAGCTGTCTCATGGGAGATTGTTTACACTTCTTGCTGGAGAATAATTAGGCACTTTTTGACTCCTGTCATTTGTCTTATTAGGTAAACTGTGGATTGGAAACAAACTAGCTACGTATAAACTTTCCCAGCTATGTAACTTCATAAAGTACAACGCTTCATCAAAGCAAATCCATTAAACCTCTGACTGGTACTCTTCTCTTGGCTTTGATTGCAGCAACACACAGAAGCACCTAGCCCATCATTGCTCCCCCCATCAGCTTTACCATTAGATGTATTAAACAATGCCGTTGCTGGATTTAGTACTGTGGAAGAACTTATCCGGTACCTTGAACCAGACCGGTGGCAGCTGGATTTGGAAGACTTGTACAGGCCAACGTGGCAGCTTCTTGGGAAGGCATATATTCATGGGAGGAAATCAAGAGGTAAATTGCTCTTTTGTTTGGTCTTGCAGCTTTCTACAGGTGTGTTTTCGTGACAAAAAAAACAGTAATTAAGAGCATTCTTCACCTTGACTTTTGATTCCAAGAACAGAATTGGAGATACTGTTATTAGCTATCCTCACAATTACATAATCTAAAAAAGGACAACAACTAAACTCGGAGCTTCAAGGAATTTAGCAGGATAAAGTAACAAAGGGAAAAATACCTGAAGCAGATAGGGTACCTTTCTGTAGGGAATTGAGAGCTCTTCATTTTCACAGAATGGCAGAGTATCCTGGCTGAGTGGCATAATCTAACTCTTTGTGGGTTTATTTTTTTTATGGAGGGCAAAAACTTTCTATTTTTTGATTGATACACTTACTATATAATAGGATTATTTCCTTAGGATTGTTCCAGTCTCTACACCATGCAAATTGAGAGCAATTAGCTAAATGTCTCTCTTCCATGAAATCCCTGTGTCCATGTCCAGTTTGACCAGGGATTTTTCAGCTTCATTAATCAGATGTAAAATAGGTTATGTATTTTAAGATGTGTGGAGCTGTTTCTCATTCGGCAAGTCATTTTCTTCCATCTACATTTGGCATTCATGCATCTTCCACAGCATGTTGTCCAGATGCTGCCCACTATTTCACATTTATGGATTCGATGTGGAGGGATAGCATGCAGACAAAACCTCCTTCCTTGCCCACCACGTGAAAATGATGACCTATGAATAGAGTCCTCTGTCAGTGAATGTAAACTAGATTATCATCTGATCAGTCAGAAAAGGGAGGAGATGAAACCTTTCATAACTCAAATTTAAGTTTTTGATGGCTGATTCTTGGATCAGAGCCTAAAAACCAACCCTTCAACCTTACCTCTGTTGCTACAGATTGGCACACAGCAGCTAAATCGAGAGTCAAAGAGGAGGAAGTCTCTTGAAAAGCTTCCAGCGGTGGACTATGTCTTTCAGATAGTCATTTAGCACTTACCTAATTAAACAGTTTCAGTATTTGCCAAATGTACGCCATAAGCGTACAGAAAGTGGGAGAAAAACAAAATGTAATTTATGAAACCTTACATAAACTAAAATGCACGTGTTGGATAACATCTATGTAGGCAAAAGTGACTCCCTGCAAGACATATCTTTGAAAGAAACTATCAGAGTAAATCTTTTAAAGACTTCTAATTAGATACTGAAATAGATTTTTCCACTGAATAAACATACAACAGTATTGCCACATTCATCTTAGAGAGACCACCCTCAGACTGCATTACTGTGTGTAATGTAATAGCTTGGGGAAGAAAATATGTCCAGTTGAGATGACACAGTATTAACTGCTAGGTCTATCCAATAGATAAGGAAAGCAAACTCTCTCTTTTTTATTTTCATGTTGCTCCTTTTAGTGGCATTTAAGAAATGTATGGGAGAAGTGCATGCCCTGAAGTGATTTTTTTTTTCCCTTCAAACTTTTAGATTCCATAATTAGGTAAATCTTAGTTTTCCAATATTTCAGTATAAAAACTAAATTGTTGTCCTGCTTTCATAAACAAACATCAGTATACATCTAGGTAAAATGCAAATCTAATTGTATGTTAGTTTGTGAAGAGAGTAGTATTGTCCTCTACTCCTTAATAATTCATATGAAAAAACTATATTTAGACAACCTAAATTCCACAGAACTTCTGTCTTGAATGTTTTCTCTGGATGAAATGTTTCCAAAAATTTCTACTCAGGAAAGCAGAAACACCAAGTTCAGAGGCTTTGATGTCTAAGTATAGTCCTAAATTCTTTTATAAAATTAAACACACTTAAAAATAAAATATATATTGCAGTGCAAAAAAATGATTCCATTACTTCCCACAGAAATGTTTGCATAATCATCTGGCCATATTCTGAAGGCTGCTGAAGAACAGTCATAATCCAACCCTAGTACTTAGTAGATACTTTTCAGGTATAAAACTTATGTGATTTTTCTTTCAGTGCTCCTTGCTTGCAGTTCAAAAATTGCATGGGAACTGGTTTTGTAAAAGTCCCCTCCTGTTGTAGGAAGCTATACTCCCAGGAATGTCTCCAATGTCCTTAGGAACCAAAACCATTCTGCTCCTATCTGTGCCCACACACAGGTGTCCCAACAAGAATTTAATTTGTTTTGTAGACATTGAGAGCAGGATCCGATTGGAACAAAAGCTGGGGGGAAAGAGGGTTCACTGTGGTACTAGACACAAGTCCCAGAAGATGCTAGATAGTTGCAATGCCAACTATAGAACACAGAGACTTTCAGGCAAATGTGAACATGGAGTGCTTCAGGTGTATGCACTAATATAGGCACACTTTAGAAACAGATTTTACTGTAGACCGACCTGTTTCTACATTTTTTTCTCCTTTTTTTCCCCTTCTCCCCTTATTTTTATTTTAGAGTTTCCCATTCATGTGCTACTAGAGAACCTTCCATTCCTCCTGAGCTAGTGCTAAACAAAAGAACTTTGACTGTTGTGTCAAACATGATATATGAGTGGAAGCCAAGTTGAAAGAGTGTTTAAATGTTCACATTATAACAGGTACTGTAACTAAGTGCACTTGGGAAATCCACATAACCTTTTATTGTGGTTAAGTAAACACTTTTAAGGGAATATATACATTCTCTCATCTAGCTTCATGCCCACAGTGTGTTAAAATAAATTTTGGACAGACAGATACTCTTTGAAAAAATAACAGCTTCATTCACACACTTCAAAGAAATGATTATATAAGCACTAGATAAATTTGCCACAGACCTTTTAATGAAATTGAATTACAAAAGGTAGGGTGAGGGTTCATTGTAAGGTATAATAGCAATATACCTTTATACATTGTAAAGCATGGAAACCAAACATGGCATTTTTCATTTCTCTAGAAGCCTGTTGTTACAACAAGGCATACTAAGATTTTTTGGCCAAGAGCTGAATTGGCCAAAAGCTGAATGCCTTCTCTTATGTTTTAGGCATTTTATTCTCATGGCAACTATTCAGTTCTTATGTTTGAAAATTTAACAGGAGAAAGAAGTACTCCATTCTTTTCCACAGTTCTTGATTGATGGAGGTAGACATGCCCACCCTCTAAATGACTCAGCCTAGAGCTATTAGCTGATCTGAAGAGCTTAAATCATTTTTAATTTTTCACAGCGAATCTCTCCCCAGTAAGTTTTGTCTCTTTTCCTCTGTTCCCTTTTCAGCATTCTCCAAGGAATGCTATTGAAGTGTGGGAGGCAGGCTGGCATCCTATCATAACTTTACTGAAGTTATTACACACTCCTCACTTTTAAAAAATCAGATTATTTATTTGGAGCCTATGTTAACCTGATAGTAATGGAATGAAGTGCCCCAGCTTGGCATTCACTGTAAATGTAAGCAGAGAAAAAGCTTCAGTGTGTTTAACTGACCCTTCACAACAATAAAGCCTGACTTATGGATGCCAGTATCTGGATATGGTCTGCAAAGGAAACATTTGAAGAAGCGTGGAATGAAATTGCTGCCCCAAGATCTGCTCCTGAGACAGTACCAGTGAGCTTTTCTTCCTGGGAAGTGCATCTTCTAAATTCTCTTTATTTCCTCCATTTTTCAACAAAGTTGAAAGGCAATATCTTGCCTTGGTAGGCAGGAGATCTCCTTGGTGATCTCTGGAGGCTCCTTACATAGTTGTTATGGGGGAAAAAAGGGTATTTCTCTAGTGAGCACTTCAGATCAGGAACTTATCTCAGCCTTATTTTATAGCTTTTTATTTACAAACTACTAGCAATAACTGAAAAGGATTTGTGAAGTAATGTCACTGGTTAATAACACGATTTCTAAACTGTACTGGGATATTTTTACTCCCAGTTTGTTCTTGAGTTAGCTCAAAAGCTGTTGGCTTAGAGCTCCGTGCTGCTTTGAGACTTCTATTTCAACAATCTCAAAAGCCGTATTACCATAGGGTTTTAGCTTTTCTTTTTGTTCAGAAAGATAAAATAATACTAACCAGCTGGAATATGCTTGTGAACTGGATGCTGCTTACATTCCATAATGGTGGTAGGTTTGAAGAGAAGCAGTTCAGACAAAATATCCCAGAACATGATAATTACAGTCTGGCTTTTCTGAAAGAAATGAAATTACATTGCTTTTCACCAAAGTAAATAAGGTATTAATTTTTTCTCTACATCAGTCCCAGGATTTTCAGACTTAATTACCTCTGTTATTTCTTGGCAATGCAGCTGAAGAGGACCTAAAGTAGTGTGCCTCATTTCAGATCTTTTTGTGAGCTAGCTGTTGAACCATTGGCAAAGTGAAGCTCTAGTGTGATACAGCAGAACCAGGCTATAGGAAAACGGGTGCCATGTATGAATAACTTTAACTTACTCTTTAAGGCAGATGCCTGGAAAGGGAAGCTATATTTAAAGGCACATCAAGTGAAAATGAATCCAAGGAAAGCAACAGAAATCCATATTTATTCTGCTATGAAGTAGGAGTGGACCTCTGAAAAGTGGAATATACTAGGATTAATAACACATACATGTGCCCTTATTTGTTGTCTGTATGGTATTCACTGGTGAACTTCTTTAATTTCTTTCTTGAAGTGAGTTCCCTTTGGATATATTATTTGTACTATTATTTTATTATATATTATTATTATACTTACATCTACTTGCAAAAAAGCAATAATTGACATTTTAGTGGGGGGTCTGAATGATTTATGCAAATGAATTTAAAAATGTGTTTGTAGGTTTGTAGTATTCTTAATTGCTGGGTGTGTTTCTCCAATCCATTATTAATAGGGAATAGTAACACTCAGTGGGAACGAAGAGAACTCTCTTAGGGTTGAAGTGGAATAAACATTTAGTGGAACAGAGCAACCAAGGCTTGCTTTGTTTAATTTGAACTAACCCCTCCAGAGTTATGAAATAATTGGTGAATGCTCCTAAACAAAGATCTTTCAATTTAGGTTTCATGTCATTCATAGAACTGTAGTGTGCTGAACCTGTACCACCTGCACAAAATTGAGCTTTCCTCAAGGGTTCTGCACCGTTCAAGTTGGGTTACCACCAATGAAGTTGGCGTATGAATCAGAAAAGCAGCAGTCTGTCTGTCTCTTTGCAGTGGTGGATCTCAACCTGCTGAAGGAGGAGGTGCGGCTGTATAGTTGCACTCCTCGCAACTTCTCAGTGTCGCTGAGGGAGGAGCTGAAGCGAACTGACACCATTTTCTGGCCGCTGTGTCTTCTGGTTAAACGCTGTGGTGGAAACTGTGCCTGTTGTCATCAGAACTGCAATGAGTGCCAATGTGTGCCAACAAAAGTCACCAAAAAATACCACGAGGTATGCACTTCTTCACATTTGCATGTTTAGAAGTACTGAAAGCCAATGTAAGAATTTCTTTTTACTATAGGAATGTACCGATATGCATTTTAATGTTGTCTGTAGTGTACTTGCAGTAAATGTATATTTTTAAAACCATTTTTAATGAAGTGTTACATAAAGAAACTAATTATCTTCCTTGTTAAAATACTTTTCTGTGGAACTGTTGAGTCATTTCTGAAGTATTTGTTTACTGGTACAGTCTGGACGCATCACAACCACACCTCCTTGTTCAGCTTTCTTTAGTGGTAGATATAAACTCCACGAAGGAAGGGGTAGATATCTGTCCTGTTTCCATTGTTACAAATTTATAACTAAAATTATTTATTGCAAAATTACCTAATAATTCAGTCGATTTAACTATAAAGGTTTTAATCACTTTTGTGGAGGGATTGATGTGAAAGCAAAAATAAAAATTAGTGGCTGGAATAAATGTAGAAATTCAGCTAGGAAAAGCCTATTTCTTTTAATAGGCTTCCTGTCATCCAGTGTGTTCCCGGTGCAGTCTGACTCATACTCTAGGTGTGTGATGAAGTACTTGCTGTTCTGTTGATTCTTGACTTCTTCTCCTTCAGGTTCTTCAGCTGAAGCCACGGAGTGGTGTCCGGGGATTGCATAAATCATTGACAGATGTACCCTTGGAACACCACGAGGAGTGTGACTGTGTATGCAAAGGGAATACTGAAGGATAAACATGATTTAGTTGTGCTGTTTTCTTTTGAAGCACATTCAATCAATGGCTGATTCTATTATGGGGCTTGTGCATTATCTCCTTCTGTAATCTCAGTTGTTTGCTTTGGGGACCTTCCATCTTCAAGATTTGCAGTGAGCTCTAAAAAGAGGAGAAGCCAAACTGGGATTATATGATGTATGGCAGCTCTGTTTGGAGGCCCAGTGAAAGGATGGGAGAAAGGCATCAATGAGGGATTTAAAATAGATGTATTGTTTCTGTCCCCCACAGTTTTCTTGACAATACATGGATTTATAATTTAGGAGTAAAAGTAAAGTTAGAAGGCTCACATCATGGAGACTCGATCCAGCTGGCTGTTTCGTTTCTACAGCTCCGGAACATCTGGCCTCTGGCTGAAAACATCTGAAATCTTTCTTTCTGTGTTCAACTACTCCTATGTACTCAAAGCGTTCTCTGTTTTATAAACTTGGTTTATAACAGACTGTCTTGTTCTGAATTAAACTTAATTTGTCTAATGCTGGTAGGAAAGACTGGATTGTTCCGTACGCTGTAGTAAAGCGCCTGCCTTTAGAAAGAAGACTGGACAATAACATGAGCTAAGGAAGCAAATGTTGAAAAGAACAACACCTTTATTCTTACTACTATGGCCGATGATTTTTGTTTGTTTGTTATTTTTTATTGTGTACATTTTTATACTCTCCTTTTGACAATATAACTATTTGCTTTTCTAAACTTGTTAAATATATCTATTTTTACCAAAGGTATTTAATATTCTTTTTTATTACAACCTAGATCAACTATTTTTTAGTTTTATGAAATTTTAAAGCCAGATTTGTACAGTTGGAGGAACAGAGATGTGATTACAATGGGATAGGAGCACTATATTTTTACAATTTGCTACACAGTGAAAAAGTACTTTGTTTTTTTTTTTTTTTTAACCTGGAAGCACAATAATAATAAACAGAGATGTGTGGGTGAAGCTCAAAGCTTTGCTGGCTCCATGATACTGAATATACAAGAGATGGACATTGCTGTAAGTGGTTTCAGAAGCTGATGTTAAAAATTCCCTCTCTCCATTCTGGCCTTTGTTCCAGTAGAAAAGAAATGAGCATAGATAGATGCATTGTGGCTTGTTTAACTCTTTAATTTCTTTAAAGTAGGGTGATCTACAACAAAAGTTCAGTGGCTTACGGCCTTCGTGATGCATCATGGTCATGGGAAGGCAGCTGTGTTAATGTTGAAGTGTATGGTTTTCCACTGACATTTATAGCTGTTTAAATTCTGTTCACTCACAGGGTTGTAATGCTCTTCAGTACCGTTTGATCAACTATGGTTTTGTTTCTGTCCTTTATACTTTAACCAATACACTTATCCCACCCTATGCAAATTGAAAAGAAAACAGTAAGATATTTTGCTTGTAAAATGCTTTAACATTATGCCTAGTTTATTTTTTTGACTATTGGATTTGCAGATTGTAATGAATCACCAAATAAAGTAATAATGCTAATTTGGGGAGAAATTTTTGTGTGATTGCATGTTTATATCTGATCAATACGTAAAACCAGAAAAAAAACAAAGAGGATGATTCCCTAGTTATTTCGAAGGTCAGTTATAAAAATGAAAGTCTCCTGTTACCAAGATTTCTATTTGCTTTGTTGGTTCTGCTTAGCTGTAAGTCTGAGACAAAAAACAAAAGAAAAAGGAAAGAAAGGAATGTGATGGTATTCGTATAAACATTCAAAATGTTAAAAAATGACTGGACATGAAGCCATCAAATCAAAATAACATCTTCTGTTATTGTTTCTGTCATGAAAATGAGTTCTGTTGAAAATATGGGGAATTTTGCATGTTCATATAACTTTTTGATATCAATTCCGGAAAATTCTCAGGTGAAATCTGATTCCATCTCAGCTGCTCTGTTTTGCCCCCCAGTCTCCTACAGAGTAAGATAAATACCTAGCATAAATGCAGCATGTAATTATCCAGTCTGAATATTAATCCTACTCTGGATGCAGAACTGGGGACGCACAAAAAACTTCGTTTACTTGAATTTGGAGTCCTTTGAAGGATTTTTTTATTATTATTTTTATATATAAATAATGTGATTTCTTCGTGATGTCAAGAGGTTTTGTAAAAGCAAATTGAGATAAAAACAGGAATCATCGCTTCTGGTATAATCATTCATTAGAGGGATTGAAAAATGTAATTCCGTTGCAAAAATTTCTGCCGCAGGAAATGCAGGAGGCTTGCTAGTAGAAGAAGGCATGATGTGCGTTTTGGGGTAGGTATTTGGTGGCAGCAGAGGAATGGGCAGATCCAGGATCTGGAGGGCAATGGATTCCAAAAGCAACGTATGTTTCTCTCGTTGCTCGCTCTGCCTTTGGCTCACTTTCTTCCCTGCCAGGACCTCCTGTACCAGGTTGCTCACACCTGCTAGCTGCCGACCCAGCACTGCACCACCTGAGCTCGTTATTCCTGTGCTCTCCACAGCACCATTCCCAGCATTCTCTCTCCTGTTTGCTGTCCTCTTCCCTACTGCTGTCGAGCTCTTCCCATCCTCAGCTCCATGTTGAAGCTGCGTCTTCTCACTGTTTCTCCATGACCTTGGTTTTTGGCTGGTGCAGGCCTCTGCCTGCCGCCATGCCTGTGTGCTGAGTCCGCCTGCCGGGCTGGCTGTGGGCCTGCGCCCGGAGAAGCCTGAAGATGTTTTGAAGACCCCCTTCAGACAGCACAGGAACTGTGGTGTCAAAAAATAATTTGGCAGCTTCCAGTTGGTGCAATGAGGTAAAATCCATGGGGTAGGGGGCGCGAGCAGCAAGGCTGCATCGCCAGGGCCATAGGTCCTGGGGCCAGGCCAGGCCGGGGGCCTCGGCGTGAGCACAGTCTCTTAATTTGCTTAAAATCCCCCTGTGATAAAGTGTTACATTCTCCCTCTGATGATTTTCTTGCCTGAGGATGAAGCTTTCCAGTCAGGTGTTCTGAGGAGAGTGACTCCTCAGCCTCAAGGTGAGGCTTTTACATCCGCCATTACGCGCAGCATTCAGGAAACAACCCTCTGAGGGTTTTGTTTAATTGCCGTTCTCTATGTTCTGTTGTTTCTGAGCAAAAAGAGGGCTGTGTGGTAAAAACTAGCAGAAGATACTAGTCATGAATTGCAAACAAGCCAACAGTGGTGCCTTGTCTTCCGTGGTTGCAGATCATGGCTGAGTACGAAGGGTGCCGTATGCATCAGAGTTTGGGAAGAAAGAGGAAAATGGCGGCTTCCAGCAGGCCTAAGTGGCACAGACAACTGAGCGGGGTAGAGTAGCTCCTGTAGACAGACAAAATCCAAACAGGGCAGCCTGCGTTTTGTAGGTTGTATCGTATTTCCAATAAATAGGCTTAGGCTAGCAGTAATTAATCCCCCTGGAGGAATAGGTGGCGAGTTGCTGACCAATGCTGAGCTTTGTTTTTATGAATTCTATAGAAATTTATGTTCCTGGAACCCTTCTGTCAGCCGTTGCCAGCATGGGAATGGTGGGAAGCAGCACCAAAACTTTAGTTACCGAAGGTTTTAGCTGCAGATATGTTGTTTCTTAAGCTCTTTTAAGTTTCCTTGCTTTAAATAAATAAAATTGTATCTCATACAGCCAAGTGCGTTGAGGGAAAAGAGAAGGACAACGCTACCGTATTTAGCAGATGCTGCGTCAGCTGATGTATGCTGTTACCTTATTTCCTTTCTAATGGAGGACTATTAAAGCTTTTAAATTTGCATTTCAGATACGAGCTGCTCAGATGGTCTCATTTTGATTGCAGCAAACTCTGGAAAAAAAAATTGGAAACATTTACTTTTGTTTGACTTCTGAAGATACTGTGGTAATCCTGCGGTTAAAAGTTCTCTCAGAAAACCTCATGCAGAGATGCCTGAAGAATGATGATTGCAAGATTCACATTCAAACCAGGCTCTGACGGTCAGCAGACCAACTTTCTGTTCTGATGCTGCTTGGGGCAATGTGATATTTAAATTAGCTTGGATAAGTTTGCTCTTCATTATCAGTTTTTGCACGGGATGCTTCATCAGACAACTTGGCTTTCAAACTCCTTTCATGCACTTTTCAAACTCAGTGGCAAGGTGTTTGTTTGCCTGCCAAAATCAGAGGAAAAATATGGCTAGTTGTTCAGCATAAATTGGACAAGACTGTTCACAGAAGACAGAATTTGCCTACTGCTTTACTGAAACTCACCTAGACTGTTAAAAGAAAAAGAAATTTACAGCTAAGTCCTGCAAGAAAGATGACAGCTTCTATGAGAGTGAGATTCAGAGCACGTAAGCTAGATTCATTCTCTGAATCATGCTCTGTGTCAGTCTTTATTGAGCTCCTCTGCCTTCATTAAGTAGAGTCAAAGTCTGGCTCTCACTTGAGCCATCTCTGATGCATGAAGTTAACTAATGCAAATACCTGATTTGCAGGCCTGTTTTCTGAGAACAAACCAACCAACCAAAAACCCCTTCTCTTTCTCAAAGAAGAGTCTCAAGAAGTTTTGCAACCCGGAGTGGTTTTCCATCTTGCTGATTTGGCAAGCTTTTCCATTGCCTAGTGAGCTAGAGACAGAAGTGGCAGTTCAACTCAATAAGCCCGTGCTGCCTTCCTCTGCAGTAGTGACAACAGATTCCATCCAGCTGGGTTACGGTGTCTCTCCTGTTCAGACTGGAGTCCCAAGCACTGCGTCTCTCATAGTAAGCTCTGCATTTCTTTCACTGTGCAGTATCCCAGTAATACAACAAGGTTAGCCATACCTTTTGTTTATCAGCCTTGTTCTATCCTGCTTCAGTCATATCCATGGGGTATGCTTTGGGACCTCAGCACCTACATCAAACTCATCTAGGAAAGGCTAGTGAAGGCCGTGATGTTTAGGAATATCTTTTTGAAGAACAGCACCACCGTGATCAATACAATTAACAGTTTTGTGAACTGTCAATTAAATGTAAAATTAACCACAATGCTTTGTTAAATGCTTTACTTAGAAAGTGACCAGAAGAACAGCGTTCAAGCTTTGATATCATTCTTTTCATGATTTTCCACAATTTCAGATTGTAGAAAAGGAGGAGACACTGCTTTTCCTCCTCACTAATCATTTTTTATTTTGTACCCTTTTGTCATAAGTTGAGAATTTTTACTCAAAAATAGTGAAATAAACATGTCTCTCAGGTGTTGAAAGGCTGGATACCCAAATTGCTTCTGCCTTCATGCAGACTGTGTGCGTGTTGTGACTCTGCTCTTCAGTGGAGTAAAGTAGGTGATCCACTTGCCATATATCATCTTTGTGCTTGTGTGGTTCCTTAAGGATGTTCAGCAGACTTTTGATATAGCTCTACTGAGGAGGTGCTAGACAGAAATTGGGTGGTCTAGGGACTTCACATAGCTGTGAAGTCATAGCAGACTTCATATTGCTGAAGGGCATACAGAATCCAAATGTACAAAATTCTACCACTGTTCTTTAGAAGTGATGTGCCCCACGTGGAAAGCCTCAGAAATGAGTCTGCTTTCCTGTGACCCACTTAGTCACTTCTCCTGTCTGATGTTGAAGATAAATGTTGAAAGACAAAGTATTTCTGAGCTGTAAGAAAGCTTTTTCATCCAGAGGCTTAAGGAACTAGAGCTCTGATTCATTCAGTAAGCCCTAACAACTCTGATGCAGTGTTACGTCCTATAGTTAAATCTCAGAGCTTCAGCACAAATTTCTGATATAGGCAGAAACAACAAGCATCGGAGGCAAAGTAAACCTGCAAGCTCCCTTAATTGTACAATAAAATCACATCTTGTGGGGGAAGGGTGAGAGGGGATCCTCTCTTGACTGTTTTATGGCATCTGACTCTTTGGGGAACAGTTTGTTACGTGTTGCTGAGAGAGACAGTCTGTGTATGGGCCTTGGTCACGGGCTGATTTCTAAACAAAACTGGTTCTGGATTATGGACAATTAGGAGTCTGTGAATAAGAAATCAAGCAAAAGGTTTGAGTTGTTTCAGACCACGTGTTCCTCTACTTGAGCATTCTTGTCTCCATTCATGGTGTTGGTTGATGTTTGTGAAAAGCTACAAGGAAACTGCACTTTCCAAGTCCCAGGAGTAAGCAGTCTGGGGCTCCTTTAGCTGGAGCTTGAGTTAGAGCCCTTAATAAACTGTGCAGTGGCTGTAAAACACAGGGCATTTAGAGCATTGCAACATCTTCTGTATGAAGCGATCAGAGAAAGCCGAAATTCAGCGCAGGCCCTGCCTAAGAGAGATGGTTATCGTAAGTGTCATAAGCCCGCTTTCCTTTGCCATGCTTTGAAGTGAATGTGTTCAGAAGGGGCAGATGAGTTAACTCGCTACCAGAAAGGCAGGAGGATAGTGACAAACAGATGGTTTACACAGGAAAGCCAAGACTGTTGCATGCACCATGAAGTATTCCATAAAAGCAGAGTGCCACACGTGCTACTTATTTGGTGGAAGGATAAAAAAAGAAGTTACTAATCACTCTTTTACGAAATGTTGTTAACATGCCATATATGCTTTCCTTCTATAAATGTTATTAACCCTGAAGCATCAGTCAGGTTAGACAATCTCATACGTTTGGCATACTCTCCTTTTCTTTCATCAGCTTCCAATAAATTTTAGCAGATTAGCAGGAACCTCATGAAGTTCAGCAAGGGGAAGTGCAAAGTCCTGCACCTGGGGAGGATCCAGGCACCAACACAGGCTGGGGGCCACCCAGCTAGAAAGCAGCTTGGCAGAAAAGGACCTGCAGGTCCTGGTGGACACCCAACTTGAACATGAGCCAGCAGTGAGCCCTTGTCACAAAGACCATGTGCCCTGGGTTGCATTAGGCAAAGTATTGCTAGCAGGTGGAGGGAGTGCTTTCCCTCTGCTCAGGACTGGTGGGACTGCATCTGCAGCACTAGGTCCAGTTCTGCCTCCACCCTCAATATGAGAGAGCATACTGGCTGCCAAGGTGAGGAAGGGACTGGAGCACCTCTTGTGTGAGGAGAGGCTGAGAGAGCTGGGACTGCTCAGCCAGGAGAAGAGGAGGCTCAGGGGGATCTCATCCATGCATACAAACACCTGTGTGGAGGGTGCGAAGAGGACAGAGCCAGGCTCCTTTCAGTGATACCCAGTGCCGGGACAAGAGGCCATGGGCACAAACAGGAACACAGAAGATTCCCTCTGACCATCAGGAAGCACTGCTGTGCTGTGCAGGTGGTGGAGCCCTGGCACAGGCTGCCCAGAGGCTGTGGAGTCTCCTCCTTGGAGATCTCCCAGAGTCATGGACACGGGCCTGGGCCCCCTGCTCTGGGTGCCCTGCTGGAGCTGGGCTTGGGCCAGATGGACCCAGAGGGCCCCACCAGCCTCAGCCATTCTGGGATTAGCACACATGCAATTTCTACCAACGCTAATTTTACATCTCAACGGTAAGATATTAAAATCATCACAGGACTAAGAATTAATAAGCATAGAGTCAAGTATTTCCTTGTGTCATGAAGGATATACCTGAGAGTCAAATTGCCTTGTAATGTTTGCAATCTGATAAATGGTAAATTCTTTTACTTCAGTTTCTCCTGAAATAGGCTTCTAAGGGTTCGTATCTGCTTTGTTAATCATTACTTTCAAGTTAAAATCTCAAGATAAGGATGTGAAATAACCTAATCCTATGTTATGTGATAGGAAAAGGCCTATATCTAGGCCAATATCCTGTGTGAAATCACACCTTTATTTTTCAAGTAAGATCAAGTTTCTTGTGTAAGCGATAGCCTTTGAACTCTCACCAAACAGCTTCCCTCATAGTCCTGCATTTCAGTTGTGCTTCGCATCGTGCACAAGGATGCCGCCATTTTCCTCTCCGACTCGTTAGCTGCGGTTTGCCCTGACCAAAGGTACCTCATGAGCACAGACAGAGACCGGAGGTGCTGGTCCCTTAGGAAGTGACACCAGAGTGATCCTGTGGTGTGTTGTCTGGGGGCAGCAATGTTAGAACAGTGCCACGCAGGGTGATGACAGCCACCAGCTCACAGCCCAGTGAGTAAATACCCACAGGATGCAGGGTGGGTGACCACTGCCCTTGGGAGCCAGCTGCTGACAGGATCTTCTTTGGAGAAGGATTCATCCTTGTTAGTCTGAGAGAATATGTGAAGGCAAATGACATCATCAAGGTCTCTTCCTGGAAAAAAGGAATGAGAAGCTGGTTAAAATATCCTGATACTTATAAATTCTTTTTGTCCTGTGGGAATGTGAAAGAACAAATAGAGTATTTATTCTAGCAGTGCTGCAGTTCCCCTTACTCTAGTGCTCCAGGGTGGCATTTCAGTCAGTAAGGGCAGCATTCTTTCCAGTGTGAAAGCAGTCAGCAAGATCCTCTACATAAATAATTCACTCTATAAAGTACCTGCATTAACATATCACTGTCAAGCCACTTTGTGTGGTGGGGTAAAATCATTGCCTTAAATATGGTAGCTTAGTTTTTAGCTATTTTAAACAGTCTTAAAGGATTTTAGAATTTTGGCTGCCCTCATAGTCTCCTTGAAGGTCACTCTGAGTGATGGCTGCAGTGGAAAATTTCTTCCCTGTGACCTATGGGACATTGTTAAGCACTGAGGTCATGAAATCACTCTTGTTTAAATGCAGGCCAGGCAAGATTTATTTTTAAGTTGAGGAAAATGGCTGGAGAAATGATTCCCAATTGAGAGAAAGGGGACTCCCATTCCTCAGCTAGGATTATTTAGAGTCTTACATTTCCTTCCCTCTCACAGGAAAATGTAAGAGGATTAAAATAAGGATCCTATAATCTAATGCGTAGCTTTATTCCCTTCCATATATTCTGTTCTTACACATCCTTCTGCAATGTAAGCAGTGAACCTAGACTGCCTAAGTCTATATGCGCTTCCCCTCTGTCTTCAAGTGGCACTCAAGGGCCCCAGAAGGTAGAAACCCTCAGGGTTTTTGGATGTTTCAGATCAGTGTAATTAAGCAAAAGAGTTTGTAAGCAGAGAAAATTGTTAGAAAAGTGTTTCCAAATGAGAAAAATAAAAAACAACTCAGGATCTCTACAGACAACAAATGAAAGAGCCAGAGGAGTTAAGGCCATGAGTTAAGCTAGCACTTCTTGCTGGCTTCTTGCTAGTCTGACTTCATTATCGTCATTGAAAGTCCCCCCTTTTGAGCTAAAGGAAAACGAGGGCAGGAACCTGGGAGTGGGAAGACTGCAGAAACTGAAGGCAAGGCTAGTGTTTGCGAAGGGAGGTAGCCATGGCTTTGAGCTGATGGCCTTCACTGACTGGGGAGCTCTGAAGGACGAGGGTATGTCTCCCAGGGCATGTCTCTGCCCCCTAAGGGCAGGGGGATCGTGGCAGAGGGGTGTCATGCTGTGAGAGGTCTGTCACGCCTTCCCACCTGCTTACCAAATGTGTTCTCTGCTGTGATGGTTTTTTGGTATGTTATGGGGTATGGCTTCTCTCAGGCTACAGGAGGAAATGCTGCTCCCACAGTTCCCTCTGCTTGTCATTGTTTTGTCGAGTCATAAAACAAGTAGAAGCTTTTACCAAAATATTTTCCTGTCTTTTGGTTTCTTTGTGTATGTTACTTCAGAAAACTGAAGCTGCTTTTGGAGTTGGATGGCAAAGTTTGTAGCTCAGACATCAATGAGTGAACCTGGACTGTGGAGAAAGGGTGAGGAGGGGAAGACTGCAGCCTGGAAGTGCTGCCCTGCCAAAGAAGCAGTTATCTCCATCTTAAAGAAATTCAGTAGTGGGAAATATTACCACCTGGATACTAGAAAACACTTTGTTTTGTCATGTTGCACAAGCTTCTAACTAATTCTGGTTGCCACTTTGGCTTTTGGGCAAGTAAATGGAAAGGTGGGCTCTTCTATGGTTATAGCAATGCTTTTAGATCCATGGCTGTATGGGGGAGGCAGAGACGGTTCCTGCTATCTGTTGGCAGAAAGCTTTCACAGCCTCTGAGAAGATGTGTTTTGTCCTGTGTGAGCAGAATTGCTTTGGGTAAGCTGTAATTCTTGGAGGCCTGGAAAAGGCATTGTTTCCTTGGCTTGAAAAGCTCTCTGCTTAGTACCTGACCTGCAGCAAGGAAATAATGCACGGCTTTCGTAGCAGGTTCAGGCTGACAGCGGAATGTGCATTTAAGAGATTAGAAGGAGAAATGCATTACGTTCAAAAAAAAACACCTGCAGCTGAAGCGAACTGCTGCAATTGCCGTTTATGCAACATGGGCACTTTGAGAGCCAGGGCTAGCAAGTGGGAAATGAATTTCAGAAAGTAGCTTGGGTACATCTCATAGCAATCTTCTCCTGCTGTGCCATCAAAAATATCTTTACTTTGAAAGTCGACTCTCCTATTTGCTAGGTTAAGCTTCTTGGTGTTCCCAGAGCCTGTTGTGCCTGGTTTCATTTTTACTGTGGGCGTAGTGTTTTCAGCAATCAGAAGCATTATGTTTAATTTTCTCATGTTTTAAACTTTTTCTAAGAGCTCCAGCAAAGTTGTTTACTGGAGGTGGGTACTGAGACATACATTTTCCTGAGGAAAAATAGGTGAAGCCCACAGCTGAAATGTATTGCTTCATATGGGAAGAGCAGGGGAATGATGATTCATTCTTTTCCAAGAGATCTTAAAAACTACTTATTTATTGTGGAATAATCAGCTTTTTTTACCTGAAGTTGAAAAGCTTTTTGACATTTATGGGTTTTTACGTTCGTTTTGCTTTTTTTTTTTTTCCCCTAATACCTTTATCTTTCTGGGAGACGCTGAAAAAGAACTTAAGACCATTTCCACGTGTGTGGGCAGTGAATTTAGTTGTATCAGCCATCAGGAAACGACTCATGCAGCCAGTACTAAGAGCAAAGAGATCCCTGACATTGCCGGGGGGGCACAAAGGTGGACTGAGGAACCACGAGGGAAAGGGCTGTGTGTTGCACAGTGCTGCCTGACCCGTGTACCTCTTCTCCTCTGGTTCATGACACTGCTGAAGCAAAGAGAATGTTTAGTGCTGTTATTATGTGCTACTTCACTGCAAGAAAGACACTGAGGTCCTGGAGCGTGTCCAGAGAAGGATAACAAAGCTGATGAGGGGTCTGGAGCACAAGTCTTATGAGGAGCAGCTGAGGGAGCTGGGATTGTTTAGTCTGGAGAAGAGGAGGCTCAGGGGAGACCTCATTGCTCTCTACAACTGCCTGAAGGGAGGCTGTGGTAAGGTGGGGGTCGGCCTCTTCTTCCAGGTAGCAGTGATAGGGTGAGAGGGAATGGCCTCCAGTTGCGCCAGGGGAGGTTCAGATTGGATATTTGGAAAAACTTCTCTGAAAGAATGGTCAGGCACTGGAACAGGCTGCCCAGGGAGCTGGTGAAGTCATTGTCCCTGGAGGTGTTCAAGATGCATCCAGATGTGGTACTAAGGGACATGGTGTAGTGCTTTAGTGGGTAATTGTGGTGGTAGGTGGATGGTTGGACTAGATGAGCTTGGAGGTCTTCTCCAACCTTAATGATTCTGTGATTCAGTCTGAGAGAGCTGGACTTGGAGACTCTCATCTCTATTTTTAATGCTTTATTCTTTATTTATTTTGACATTTACCCTGATGTGTAGATCTCCAGACGATCTTGGTTCCTTCTTTTTATAAGAATTGGATGGTGTCCCATCAAATAGTCTGTTGGCTGCTCGATTTCCCACATGGTCTTTTGTGGGTGTGTCTGCACAGTGTTTAGAGGAGGAGTATACTTTCAAAGCAAGAATGAATGTAACTACCTAAATATAAAGATTGTGTCCAGCAGATCACAGTATTGTTATTGTGCTGCACCTGTGGAGACTTCACAAACGTACGTGCACTAAAGCTGGAAGACGACCAGCATGATTATTTGCTAAAATAGCTCCACTTAATGATAATCTTTGCTTACTACAGTGAAAAAGGAAGAAATGTGCAAATTAATACTGACCTTTACTTAATGGTCTCTGCCATGTTTGTAGTTAGATTATTATGCACTCCAAGTACACTGTTGATTTTAGAGTTGACTGTACTTAGGTGATGGATGTATATTCTAAACTAGAATGTCTGGGTATTCTGTAGTCTTGTGATATTCCAGAAACACCTTTAGTGAACTGAGAGGTGAACAGATTATGTAGTGATGAATTTCCCTTACAGTTACATGGGAGAGCTTCTTTTTTTTTCAGCCCAGAAATCTGAGAATTTCACGCACTACTTGAAAATGAGTGAATTGCAACTGCGGTTCTGAACTGCAGATTCTGTTCTATGCTCCAGGACTGTGCTTCCAGGTTGAACACACTGAGATGGTGCTCCTCATCTCTTGCCCTCAGGTTGGTAACATATTGGACTGGAAAACAGCCTTCTCCTGGTGCTGTACCGATGCCTGACGCAACGCTGAGCAACTCACCCTCCCTTTCTTAATTTATTCTGTTAGATGGGGGTGATGGTGCCTTCTTTTTACAAGGCACTTTGTACTCTGAATACGGAACACACAATGCAGTTTCTAGTACAACTCTGTTTGTTATAAGGCTGTTTTGAATAACACCATTTAAAAGAACACAGGGGCATGAAGACTGAAAAAGAAATGGAATCACAGAAAATTTTGGCATGTAACTGCATTGCCACATAAGGAGGGCTGTGGTTCACCCAGGTAATTATTCTACAAAATGGCGGGTTGGTACACGCATCTTTCAGAATGGTGAAACCTCTCTTTTCTCACAGTAATCCAAGCATTAAAACAGAAACATAACATTTTTTTCTTTTTTTTTCTCTCCTTTGCTGTTGTTGTTGGATTTCAGTAGCACATCTTCATTAGTGCACACCTTCATTAGTGCGGCTTCCTTACCAAATCAGCAGGGCCAGTATCACACCATTTACAGATTGCACAGGAATCCGTATATTGTATTTTTGTCTGTCTCCGGTACTTCAGGGTTGTTTTTCACAGCTTGCATTGCTTGAAAAGCTAGCACTTCAGTCTTAGTTGTTTTTTTGGTGGTTGTGTCTTCCTTGCAGTTGTGTTATGCAACCTCCAGTTGGAAAATTGATAGGAAATAATTTTACTGTCTCTGGATTACTTGGACATGTGGGGGTTAATGGGATTGAAACAAGTTGTTCTCATCTGGTCATCATGTATTACCCTGAAAGAAGATCAGATGGCTTTCCTCCACTGTACTTCCATTTGATCTTTTTTCTATATTAGGAATCCAGGCTCAATATTTCACTAGGAGCCATTTTAATTTTTAACTGATTTAGAATGCTCTTTATTTCAATTTTTAAGGACTGTTTCTGAAGTGACGAGGAAAATTTCATTCTTCTTAGTTTTTCTTGTAGACATGAGGAGTGCTTCTGTCTCACCTAAAACATCTTGCAGTATTCACATGCTTTTCTGAACATTTTTCTCTTTTCCTCTCCTCGTACTGTAAGAAAACCCAATTTATACTCTTTTTGTAGCTACAAATGTAAAAACTTACGAACAAGAGCCTAACATTTGAGGCTGATGTGATTCAGAAAGAGTCTGAAACTACACTGAATTTATATTTGAAATGAGATTAATAATGTGACTCCGGACTGACACTGGGCTAACAAAAATCCCAGGGACCTAGTTCTGGTATTAATGCTTCAAAATGAAAATTCTTGCTTCTTGAGATGTACAGCAGTGTATTTCCTTATTTGTGCATTCATAAGTATTTGCTTTACTAACCTAATCTTTTTTCCATTTAAAGGAAAAATTGTTTGTGTGTGTGTGTTACCTTTTGTGAGAAATTAGCTCTGTCTTCCTACTGTGTATTCTTCTATGTGATATTTATTGTGCATTCAACATTTTCATTAATTTGCTGTGTCATTCCCATTGTGCTGGTAGTTTCATGAAAACAAAGAGCATATGAATATTAACAAAAGAATGAGTGGCAATGAATGAGTGAAGAAGGAGTACAGATTACATGGGAAATAATCTTTCAGAGGTAGAAGCCTTCAGAGCTGTATATTTTACACGTGCTCAGCAACAACAGGAAAGCTGCTCCCCACCCCCAGTCTAATTACCATGGGCTTTATAGCTCTTACAACACCTGGTTTCTTCTCTCCTTTCAAAGTTGGGTTTTCTGAAGTAAAACCATAAATCCAGCAAGTATTAACTCAAAAGCCTTGGACGTTGCTTTGTTCCTGTGCAACGTCAGATTTGCTGTTGTCACAGTGAATAGAAATCACACAAGGTAGAACAGAGGAAAGATGGCACATCCACTCCCACACCACTTACACCATTTAATCTGCTTCTGCAGATGTATGAGGACTATTTTCTTCTTCATCCTCTCCCCTCCCACTAATTGGAAAGTCTCATTTTTCAAACTGGGACTAGAACATAATTTTTGTAACAGGAGTAATTTTGGAAGAAAAAAAACCAAAACCAAGCCCCAAAGCTAATCTTCTTCCACAGCAAGGATCTGAGCAGTGGTGTGTTAATTTATAAAAGGAAGCAAAACCAGTGTTGTATATTTTAAAATTCAAACACGCTGCTGTAAAAAAATAAGCAGTTTACTGTCAAAGCAGTGAGTTTTTCCCTCTTTCACCCAGGTTGATCAAGATCCTTGTCCATTTAAAATTAGCAACATCACTACAATAATGTATGCTGTGAGAAAATACTGTTTTGACTTATCCTGAAACAGAATGGGGTGTGCAGTATTTATAGAGACAATTTACACATTCTTAAAAACTGAATTTTATAATGGAAGTGTTGACATGCTTAATTCTGCTGGCGTAATAAATGCCATTATAGCATTCATTATAGAAATTTCCAGTCCTTTTATAGACTATGGAGACTCTGGAAAGCAAATGAAATAAAGAGTAACTAGACTATCGCAAAAACTCCTCACAGTAATTACTCCTTAAAATGGTGTATGTTTTCAGAGTGCTATTTTAGTTTCCAGGAATCTTCTCCTTTTCTTAAGATGCTTTCTTTTTTGTTTCCCCTTCCCTGTTTTGTCTTGAACTCATTGTACAGAAGTATGTAAAGGAAATTTCTAGGTGCTTTCACTAAGTCATGGAAAGAGTGAAAATTGGAGAGAACGTTCAAGTGAGTCTGCTAAGATAACATGGTGCCAGTCACAGAATCAAAGTCAAAGAATTGTAGGGGTTGGAAGGGACCTCTGGAGACCGCCGAGTCCAACCCCCTGCTACAGCAGGTTGCACAGGAAGGCGTCCAGGTGGGTTTTGAATATCTCCAGAGAAGGAGGCTCCACGACCTCCCTGGGCAGCTGTTCCAGGGCTCTGGCACCCTCACAGTAAAGAAGTTTTTCCTGATGTTTGTATAGGATTTCTTGTGTTCCAGTTTGGGCCTGTTGCCCCTTGTTCTGTCACTGAGCACCACTGAAAAGAGTCTGGTCCCATCAGCTTGACACCTGCCCTTTAGATATTTATAAACATTTATAAAGATCCTCTATCAGACTTCAGCCCCAGGTCTCAGGCTTTCCTCATACAGGAGGTGCTCCAGGCCCCTCCTCATCTTTGTAGCCCTCCACTGGACTCTCCCCAGCAGTTCCCTGTCTTTCTGGAACTGGGGAGCCCAGAACTGGACACAGCACTCCAGATCTGGCCTCACCAGGGCAGAGCAGAGGAAGAGGATCACCTCCCTCGCCTTGCTGGCCACACACTTTTTAATGTGCCCCAGGATACCATTGGCCTCCTGGGCCCCAGGGGCTCACTGCAGGCTCATGGTCAATCTGTTGGCCACCAGGACACCCAGGCCCTTCTCTGCTGAGCCCCTTTCCAGCAGATCAGCTCCTAACCTGTGCTGATGCATGCAGTTTTTCCTCCCCAGGTGCAGGGCTAGCTCTTGTTGAACCTCATCAGGTTCCTCTCTGCCCAGCTCTCAGCCTGTCCAAGTCTCACTGAATGGCAGCGCAGCAGTCTGGTGTGCCAGCTACTCCTCCCAACTCCGTATCATTGCTTCTTGGCCTTTTGGCTAAGATCGTGTAAGTGCAGTCATATATTTTTATCTGTAGTTTGACTGATGCGGCTCCTGTTTGTGCTAGGAAGCTGACGAAAGGTAGATCCCCAGGGCTGAAGTGAACCTGAACTCTTTCAGTTGTATAAGACCTTTTTCATAAGTTGGAGTATAAGATGGACTTCGAGCACATTTGCGTAGTGCTACGTGAGTAGTGAGTGTCATCTCTCAACTTGTTGGCTGAGAAATGAGATGGTATGGCCTTGGATATATTCCATCCAAAACCCAGATGGTAAGTCTGCATGTTCTGCATGGGTATGTTGTTTAAGCCTCTGGAATATTTGAAATCTTAGGCATGTCCTAAAGACTATTGACTTTAAACCAGTGTAATGGTGGGACTTCAGTGTAACCTGACTTGTTTGAAGCTGTCTTTGTCAATTCTATTACTATTTATTATGGAAAAATATATAAAAGACTTCTCTGGATAGCACTCTGTGATCTACCTGACAAATGTGTGATACCTGGAGCCATGTTTCTAATATTTTATTATTTACTGGTTCACATAGGTGTGATCTGAGTATTTTCTTGTGTAAATCATGGTGTAGCACTTTTTTGAAGGTGGTTATATATGTTTTCACTTACAGAAAATATCACTATGGGTGATAGCAACTCTCATACCTTGGACCCAGATTTAAAGCCCTTGTGTGTGGAATCGATCACTTGCCAGAAGTCACTCTATCTTAGCTCACCTGAAAACAATCACAAAAAAATCATAGAAGTCAGTAATTACCGTGACTTTTACTTGGAATTATGGGAAAGAATGATTTGATTCTCCCATATATTTCTGTAGATTCTTTTCAGTCACTGAACCTGAGCAGACTAGAGGAGAAGCTTTGTTTTAAAGAGTAGAAAGCCTAAATCCTCCTTGAAATGTGAAACAAACAGAAAAAGAACAAAAACCTACCTCAGGCTTCTCACCAATGCTAGCAGAAAGATCAAGGTGGACGTTTTATTGGTCTGGTAGGAGCATATGATCCTACATGAAATTTCTGCTAAGAAACTGTACATGTAAAGTGTTTACTTCACAAAAAACTCTGGCTCCAACTTCTCTTCTGCAAGTATTAGGTGTCCTTGAAGTAGCTCAAGTATCCACTTGAGATCAGGGTGGATCAGACAGACAAGGCAAGAGACTGTGACAGAGGAACTCCTTGGAAACTCTTTAATGGGCATAAAACTGTGTTGTGGCTGTGGTGCCCACCCCATCAGAAGACAAGGGGAGAGTACTGCTATTAAATGCAGCACTAGGTGACAGTGCAACAGCTATTGTCCTAAGGAAAATTAGAGGAAGTTTCTCTCTTGAGTGGGAATTGAGACTCTTATGGCTCCTAAACAAGAGGGAAGGTTGAGTTCATATACAGAGGGGAGATGGGTGAATTGCCTCTTCCTGCTGCTTTTAATTCTCAGAGTTCCTTTTTTAGCAGTTATTCCAAGAAGTGACTCAGGGAGCACTGGGTTATAAATAACTTTCTTTTAGATTTCGGATGTGAGAAGAGGGAAGAGGGACTAGATGTTTCGATGCTTGGCCTGATACGGGAGCTGCTCGAGCCTTCATTTCCAAGCTGTGAGAGCTGGCTGAGTCTAATTAGGGACAGGCAGCTGACAATGCGTGAGCTGTACGTGCAGGCCATCTTTAGCTCCCTGACTAGCACTCGTATTTATTCGGTTTGGCAAAGACAGTATTCTTTTCACCATTCCATAACACACATCCCTTGCCCATTTACGTGTGCAGGCACACATTAACTAAACAACAGAAGTACAACAAAAGTAATATGCGTGACAGGAGAGCACTGCAAAGACATAACAGCTAGCAGAACATCCAGCAAGTCATCCTCTATATTTTTATCAGCTGGTAATACTGGAGTTCTGAAACTTCAGGAAACAGTAATTAAATACGTAGATTCTTGGTTTAACATTGGCTAAAGCTTCAAGGTCGCACAGTATTTTCAATTAATGTATTCATTTTATTAATATATATCGAATGCAATAGTACAGTGGTATTTCTCAAGATACAGGGACTTCTCTCTAGAGAATGAGTCCTTGATAGATTGTGTCACTGATGCACATCTGATTGCTGATCTGCCTATATTGTAGGAAATGTGTCGGAATTCAGACTAAAAAGCAAGATAAAAACTAGAAATGCAAACTATCTCAGGTGAAGAAAGGCCTTGGGGGAAATTTAAGGAAAGAAACAGTAGTTTTTAAGAAATATCTTTCCTTAGACTAGGTATTACAACCTTTATATGCACTGTGGTAAATCACTTAAAGGAAAAATTAACAGAGGAAGCTGACTGAATAATACATATGTCAGATTCTCATTCTGTTTACATAGTTGTCTTTGTCAAAGTGAAAATCCTGAGTTTGGGAGGTCAAGGGAGATTGATTGATACCTTAAGGTAACACAGACAAAGCTTAAATAACAGTAGAACAATATATAGGATGTATTTCACACATTTGTGTGATGTATCAAAAAACTATATAATCAGTGAACACTTAGAGATTTTTAGGAGATATTCAGTAAATCTATAGCTGAACACATTACTTAGGTAAGTATGCATATGTGGTTTGCAGAAGTTTTTATCGTGCATAATTATATGTCCAAAGAAAGGGAATGAATTCTCTTTGAAAAGCATCTGAATAGGCCAGTACTGAAAATCACTCACAGAATTCTTTGTTTTAATTGCGATCATGAAACAGAGCTCTTAGCATTCATATTTGATTAATTTGCAGTTAGCTTAAGTTCTAATATGTATGTATTCTATTTAAGATGGAAAAGTTCTTCAGAAATAAGATATGAGACAAGAGAAATGGAAGAATTTTTCTTCTTCTTCTTCTTTTTTTTTTTTTTTTGGTAAAATGAGTCCAGACTCATTCATTTATGTTGTGAAGAGATAGGAATTATTGTTGACTTTGAACCAAAATCTCTAGTTGTGTGTGAGAATTTGATAAGAATTTATGGCAGATTTTTTCCTTCCTTTTCACCCTGATTTTTATGGCTCCTTAGGAGAAATTACATTTAGAGGAGAAACCTAATTATTGGCGCTTCTAGCTTCAGAATTGAAAAATGCTGGGGCTGTTCTGAGTTATGATCAGATTCTGCTGTGCCTACATAATACAGCAGCGTGATGCCAATGCCTTTTTGCTATCCAAGTGATTATACCAGAGGCAATTGATTTCTTCTGACTGCAGTATTTCAATATGCAATCCAGACATTGAAAATCCCACCTACACCAAAGTCTTAAAAGAATATGACTCATTTGGAACCATAAGCAGCAGGTGGTAGATGCTAATACTTCTTTTGCAGCTGTACACAGATTTAAATGGGCCTGAGAAACTGGACGGAAAGCACGAGGTCTGTACTGCAATTTATTGAATTTCTATTTCAGAGAACATTGATATTGGGTATATATTGAATATAAGTAATTAGGGCCACACATCAATTATCATACTTGTTCTTGTGTGCCATCTCCTGCCCCACAATAACATCAAATGAAGACTACATGTTTGATAGTTGAAGTAACAGTTGTTCACCCCCCTTTAAGATGTGATGTGTCATCGGGTGATTCATAAGTCCCTCCCTGATAAATACCCTCTTGTTTTTACATCCATTTCTACCTTGGAGAATATTATTGGAATTGTTTGTGTCAGGGAAGTGTTGACATTATTATTCTGTAAGTCACAGAAATGAAGATTTTCTGTGACTCCTTCGCGAGTTTTTTGCTGTAGCTCATCCCTGTAACTCCTGAGCATCTCACGTGTGAAATTAATAGGATAATCTAATGTAGGCCTTCAAACAATTCTAATACTCTTGTCAGTTTCAGAACTCTACTTGTTATTTCTGCTTTGTTTTTATGGAACAGGGAGACAGGGTGGTCACAAGCTGGTAGTGCTCAACTTGTGAGTGTCACTGATGCTGGCAAGGCTTTTTCACAGAAGATAACTGTGTGATGTTTCCTAAAGATGGTCAGGTGTAGATCTGCCCGCTGTCCTCTGACAGAGGCTTTGCCTGTCCTCTGCAATCAAGAATATCGATAATGGTGTTAACAGCAATGAATCCACCTTGTTTTGATGTAACATTTCCCAAAGGATCACCATTCTAGTGCTTTACTAGTATATTTAATGGTTTTCTTCAAAGATGGAGCTGCTTATCCTAAAGAGGCTTTGATTCAAGGTAGCCACTGGCTTCAGGCTTCCCAGGTCGGTTTTAAGTTCCTCATAAGGATTGTGTAGGGTTTTGGTGAACCTGTTTATGTTGCACAATTCTTGCAGCTCTGTCAGCTCTATAAAGCCGTGATTAATGGAAAAAGACATTTTCAAGATTGTCTGCTATGTGCTCTTGTCTTCTGATATTTCAGTCTGCTCACCAAGGGACTGACGCTAGAGCAGTAGCTGCCAAATACCTGTCCTTTGTATCAAGTGTTGGCTTTTTCTGTGTTTGTTACCACCCAGTTGCAAAGGAATGAAGAAAACCCTCTCATATGAGGCCATTGCTCTTTACACACAACAGTTTCCCCTATCGTGTTGCTTCCATCCTTTTGCTAACAGTGTCCCTGTCCTTCCCCCAGTTCCCACTGCAGCACTGTAAAGGCCGCTCTCTGCACGAGGACTGGTACCCACCTCTGGCAGCAGCAGAGGGAGTATGGTGTTCGAGCTGCAGTCCTTTCCCCAGCAAATCTTTCCTAATGCCCCCTCTGTTCTGAATTCCTTAAAAAGCCTCACTGTCAGCAGCTCATCAGCAGCAGCACATTCCATGTGTGTGCCAAGAGCTTTCTTCTGCAGAGGCTTACAGGTAGGCTGAACATACACAACAAGTGCAACTGTAGCCAGTGAGACTTCTTATGTACATTGAAGTGCTTGTGTCAGCCTTTGTAGAAGGCTGCTTAAAAAAGATTATCTGAATATATTTGTTTGTGTATACAGCCCTTTGTAAGGGCTGCTGCTGTGAGGGAGCTTATTTGGCTCCTGTCACTTGCTGGAAGACACCCAGACCCCTCTGTTGTCTGTCTGCTCTTTCACACCTTGTCTTGTCCACCTGAGCAGACAACTGAGGTGTGCTCCCCTGCTGCTCGGATATTTCAGTGAGCTCTGCAAGGTGGAAACATTTTGTTAAGAATTATTCTCAGCCCACACACACTGTGGACTTGCACGCTCACACGTTTGAGGGATTTCTAGGCAATTGAACCTGTCCACCCACTGTCAAGAAAATAACATTCTGCTAACACACCTGATCAGTAGCACTGTCCTACCTCATGCCTGGTGTCACCAGGCACTTGGCAAAACAGACACAGTAGGGAAATAGGAGTACACCAATGCATTTCTGTTCAGATCTACATCTTTTCAAATGCTTTCCCCTGCAAAAGTTTTGTAATCTTTAATTCAGTTAGAGATAATCTGGCTCTTCTTCCAGTCAAATACTCAGTTACTCTGTTTTCTTTGGAAATAAGTGTTAATGGCACCTAAGCAAAGCCAAGTAAAATTATTTTCTGCTCAGATTCAAAGCAGAATGGATTGGATAAACTTGTCCCGTTTGCCATTTCTGGAGCAGAATATTCTTTCCAGACCAGACATAACAGCAAACAAATCACTTCTTGATAAACATGTGGCCAAGGACTGGTGACCCCTACTTCTGCCTTTGGGTCAGTAAGGCTTTCAGGGAAGACCCTGAGGTTTGCATGATCCTGTTTTTGCAGATTGTGTTGTCAATGCCTCTATAAAAATTATCTGTTAATAGAAATGACAAAGAGTGAGAGTATAACTGTCCTCCAGTGCTTTCAGCTACTTATCAGACTCATACAGGTCTGCCGAACCACATTCTCTTTAGTTTTAGCAGGTTATTGGCAGAGCACCAGTTGCTTCCTTCTGGTGCCTCTGACCACATTTCTTCAGTGCTTTTATGCATTTGTTCTTTATGACTTGCTAATAAGTGCCCATGAATATTTTCAGACCTAAGCTAAGATGGTGCACTGCTAAATACACCTTAACGGTGCTGGTAATAAACTAGGGTAAGGAAGAGGAAAGAGGGAGGGAACTAACACTAAGCCCAGGCTGCAGACAGGAAAACTGCAGCTGCTGTGCCAGGCAACATAACCAGGTCTCAGAGCTGTTGCCATTCATGTTTATCTCCGCTCACAAACCAGCAATCCCCTCTTCTTTGCACGGGCTCTAGTGTTTATCCAGCATTGCTTCGGGCTCTTTCAGTGTCTTGCAGCAATAGGAAACCTACTTGAAAAAGAAGGAGAGGGAATGATGGCAGGGCTGGGGCAGCCAGCGGGCACATCAGCCTTAGGAACTACAGCCTCGGGCAGAAGGAGATTAGATAGCTCGTCCCTTATCACAGCTGTGACAGAGCCAAGAATGAATCAACATCTGAGTCCAAGCTCAGTGCCTAACACGCAAAAAATCTCACCTCTTAATTCTTCCGTTTAGTGGTCTTCCTTCTACACTCACCAGTTTGACATTTGAGTACGTAATTGTCCAAGAAAAGTTTTTTATTTCCTTTGTTCTAATGTAAAGGCGTGCTTTTTATTTCTGTATGTAGATCTTGCAAACCTAGAATACAAAAAAAAAAAAAAAAGGAAGAAATACAGATATCCAGATGAAAAATGCAATCAATGTGTCAGTTTTCAAACACAGAAAGGATAACCTAGCTTAAAAGATATTTTAAAAATGTTAGAAAAAAATGAAAATATGTAGTTAAAATGGGATAAAAATTGGATGCATTTCATTTTAAAAGGGCTATTTTATGGATAGAAGGAGCTTATGTTAGAACAGGTATACAGATTTGTGTGGCCAAAATTGCAGAGGCACCACGTAAATGGTTGTGTATCAAAGGAAACCTACTGTATAATATACTTGTGGAAAAGAAAACACCATCACTAGAAAGCTGATAATAAATGGCTGTCTGGAGTGTTTTGGAAGCCCAAAGTCTAGACTTCCCAAGTATGTTAATTGAACCAGGTCTTCTTTTTTTGTTTGTTTGTTTTTCAAATACAGACAAAAGTGTAAGAAATATACTTGGCGTTTACTTGCAAAAAAATGTTAAAAATATTCCAAGTTAAATGATTAGAAAGAAATGGCTCTGGATTATGTGACTATCAGAGTAATAAAAGGACAATACTAATTAGCGTGCCAAATCTTTAATACCGTACCAATCCAATTCTCTCCTTTAGTAATTCTTTTTTGTAGCCATGGTAACAAAAGGGTCCTTAAGTCATCCAGACATTTGTAGTTCCTTTTATTTTTCTTAAATAAGTCTTTATTTCTCTATCTAAGAAGCTCTGTTTTCTGCTTATAGCACTCGTAATCATACTTTCCAACATTTAAATGTGATGGAATATCCCTAGGCATTAATTAATTCCTACATAACTCATCCTGATTTCATTTAAAAGGTGTACTTTTGCTTACATTATTTTATGAGGAGGCCTTCAAAATAAGTTCCAGTTCTCAGCATTCAAGAAAAATCTATAATGAAAGTACTTAACTAAAATAGAGCAGTTATTTTGAAATGTACTTTCAAAAAGAGTTTAAGACATTTTCAAGCTAAATCAAAAGAAGGTTAAAGAAGGTAATTAGATTAGAAAGATCCTCAAAAAAGAAATGTACAGTTTTCTGTACTTAAAACATTTAATGAGTCAGACTAATTCAGGTTAGAAATGGCCCCAGGTAGTCTTTACTCCAATCTGCTGCTCAAAGCAAGGTCAGCCCAGGTTGCTCAAGGCTTGATTCAGTTGGGTCTTGAAAACCTTTGAGACTGGAGAATATGCAGCCTCCTTGAAAAAGTATTTTCCTGTACCCAGGACCTCACGTTTCAGTTTTTGCTTGCCTCTAGCCTTTCTGACACTGACCATTTTGTCTCTGTCTTCTTGGTCACCTCTCCATAGGCGCCAAGGGGCTGCAGTTGGGTCCTCCTGAACCCCTTCCTCCTCCCAGACGACAATCTCCAGAGGTCCCTTCCAACCCCTACGGTTCTGTGATTCTGTGAGCAAGCCGTGGCCCCTCAGCCTCTCCTCAGGAGACAGTCACTTCAGCTCCCAAACATGCTGGTGGCTCTTCACTGAACCTGCTCCAGATTTTCAATGTTTTCCTTTCCTGTTCCAGGGGACCGAAACTGGATGCAGTATCCTCACTATGGTCTAACAAGGGCTAGGTAAAGGGAATAAGCAGTTCCTTTGACACTTGGGTATGTTTGTGATGATGCAGCCCCAAACGCTGCTACCCTTCAGCACTGTCAGAGCATGCTTGTCTTTAGCCTGTGGTGCAGTAAGTTCTTATCTTCAGAGCTGCCCCACAGCCAGTTAGTCCCCAACATGGGGAAGGGGTGCCATCCACATGCACGACTCTGCATTGGTCTTTGCCTCATTTTTTACGTCAGCACATCCTTTCAGCCTACCCAGGTCCTTCTGGATGACGGCTCTAGATTCAAGTAGATTGACTGGATCCCCCAGTTTGGTATCATCTGAAAGGTCAGTGAAGGTAAACTCTGGCCTTCCCTCCAAGTGTTTAAAAAAGGTGTTAGACAGGGAGGTCCTAGGGTAACCTCCTGAAGAGCTCATAGCTGGCCTCCAGATAGGGCATGTGCCGTTAACCACCCACCCATTGGGCCCCAGGGCCCAGGCAGGTTTTCACCCATCTAGCAGACCACCCATCCAGACCAAAATGTTCCAACTTGCATGCCAGGATGCTGTGGGAATGAAAAGAGAAATTCTGGATTTTTTTTTTTTTTTTGATCAAAGTCCATGTTTCTAAACTCAAGGAAAAACTCTTTACTAAATTCCACTACAATATTTTTAAATCACACAGCTAAGAAATATTTACTCAGGCAAAAGTCTTTTCATTTTTTTGCACCTTGTATATAATGCAGTTTATTGATTTTATACCGTAAATTGTATAATGTTTCTTTTCTTTCTCTCTAGTATAACAACGAGTGAGAAATAGTGAGCAGAGCTGTTCTCAGATGAATTGTCCTCTTCTTGATCACAGCTGTTTTGAGAATTCTTTCTGTTCAAACCTATTTATTTCGTTGCTATCAGAGTCTGTGAAACTTTGTAGGTGTGTAGAGGAGGTTCTGTGTTGGGAGATAACCTGAGCAGCTTTGAGCTGGGAGCCCTCAAGTATGTGATTTCATCCTGAGTCCTTTGTGCAATATACTTGTTTTAGAGCAGGTGAATGGAAACCTGGAAGATATCCTCTCTTCTCCACTCCTCACCCCCCAAAAAGCCTGGTACCTTCATAGCTCCATGTTGTGTAGGTTCAGCAGCATTCCACAAGCAACTTTAAAGTTTAAAGAAGTGATGCTACCTGCTCTTCAGATATACAAGAACAACAGCTTCCAATTCTGATCACCCCAAACTCTTGGCTGCAACAAGCTCTTGTGAAATCCCCGGGAGAATCTCAGAGCACTGCCCAGAACTACTTCTGCACAGGTTTTGGTGTGATTCCAACATGACAGTGTGCTCATTTCTGAGCACTGAAAATACTTGAACGTCTCATTTCTTTTCAGGTGCATTTTCAAAATTTGCACCATTGTTTCCCTCATCTCATCTGTTACGTTCTTGAAGAGTTTTCTATGTCTTGGGACTCACTCTTCCATGGTGAAATCCACAGATTCACTGAGCCTTCTGTAGTGCTTCAGGCCTTCTCCTATAACCTGTGTGTGTCTAGGGTTTAGATGTCTCCTCTGTTGTAGAAGCACATATTTGTCCTTTCCAAGTCTTTCCTAAGTTCGGACAGTTGTTCTCTCCCACACCACCACCTTTTGCAGTGTAATGGCGTAGTTCTTCCCTCTCAGTCATTTCAAGTCATGTGAAATTTTCCTCTCTTAAGTTTTCCTCTCTTAAGTTTAGTAAGGATTTTCTAGCATATGAAAAATCCTGAAAAAATCCGAAGAGGACAAATGTGAAAGAACTCACCTTAATACTTACCTTAAGGCTCTGTGTCCTAAACTGCAGCCTTTATCACTCACTTGTGACTTGGGAGCCCTCTGGATCCTTTATCTGTGCATTTTTCTGAGCCCTCAGCATGCTGCCATGGCTGTCTGGCTTCCCGAATTAGCCACCTGCCCATGGAAAAAACCGAGTATTTCCTGAAGGCTTTGCATTCTTTTTTGCTGCGCATCCCAGAACTAGCTTAGTGTGGAGTGGCCCAACCACCATTTACATTTAAGCCTAATTTGGATTCATAAGCAAGGCATTCCTCCGTCTGTTTCACCTGAGGGCCTTTATCCAGCTGGCATGCTCTCAGCATGACTAATGGTGCAGGCCCAGAGAGAAGTGCAGCAGGAGGAGGAGGTGTTGGGAATCCTCATTCATTTCTTCAAAAGTGCTATGACTAGGCAATGTGGGAAGCCTGGGTTCAGTTTCTGGCTGGCAGTGGGGTTTGCTTTATGCCCACCTTTCACCCCAATCTTTAGCTTGAAAGGTATCCTAATGTGGCTTGCCTCTATGAAACTGCTCTGTATTTTAAAGGTATATCTATGTATTTCCATTCAGTAAATGGAAGGGTGGGGGAAGAACTGGGCACAGAAATTGTGCCAGAATAGTCATGTTATGGTGGTGGCCTGGGGCACTTAGAGCTCTTGCATGGGAAAAGGAGGGGGGTGAGCTTTTGTCCTTGCAAATGGTTATTTTAAAAGTTTTAGCTGATGATTGAATAAAAAAAAATCATGAGCGTTAGCCTCCTGGCTGTTGTAAATCTCAGCTGGATGCCTAATGCTACTCACAGGTTGCAGAGGAAAGGGATGTGCCTGCCTGGGTAGGAAGTGTACTTGTCTGCTCACCTGCCTGTTTCTCTGCCCTGCTTCCTTCCTCCCTCTAAAAGATCTTTTACATCTTTTTTCTGGATTTAGACCCTGAATTCACTATTCAGTCCCCGCGTTCCCAAACAAACCGATATCAAAGAGCATAAAATGAGATTTGCCCTAAGGCACAGAACCCAGCATATGCATTTAAAAAGCTTTGTGTGCACAAAACTGGCTATTAGAGTGGTATTTGAAAATGAGCAGAAATGGATGTCATTGTGCACGTTTGACAGCGGCGTGTACAAAGCATGCAAAGAAGAACAGGTCTTGTGGGTTGTGTGTCTAATGCAGCATGCTAAGCAGTGGATAAGAAAGGTTAAGTCAAGATAATTTGGGTACTTCATAGTCTTTTCATACCATTTGACAGAATCCCTTTTTAGAGGCTTTTTAATGTAAGTGCTCTTGAAAGGCAAAAGGCACTTAAATTATTGAAACACGTCTAAATGTCTATTTTTTAACAAAACGTATGTGTTTTAAAAAAAAATTAATAAATCTTCTTACTGAAGATGTATATCCCCTACATGGAGGACAGAAGATTCTAATCTTCATAACTTTCCCAGCACAAAACCTGAACAAATAAGATGTTATTGAGAGCAGCTACATCTGAATAAAGCTGAAGGAATTAGAGGAGCTCTCTGAATAATGTTGAGGCCAAGTTATCCTTTACACCACTCAGAGCATTATCTCATCTTTATACCATTGACTTCAGGTGTAGTTGGGATGGGTGTTTGGCAGCTCTTGTGCTGCTTAACACAGTGCCATGTGAAGGGCAGATTTTTGTGCTATTTGTGCACGGCAGAGTCAGCGTACGATCTTGAATTTTATCGTTGTGATTAAGTAACCATCAGGGACAGAGAGAACTTTTTTTAAAGACTCTTCCTTAAAATTGATGTGGGACTTCACATACGAATAACTGGAACATGCAGGGTATCTGTAGGTTGTAGCTGGGGGCTTAGCCAACAAGTTGTTTCTAATCAGGTTACAGCAGAAAAGCTGTCATTGTGAGGCAGCTGAGGGGAGCATCAAGATGTTGAGAGATTAAGATTTATCACTGAAGTATATTTTCTCAGATTTGAAAGAAACAGAGGGGTCTTTTTTCCCTTGTAACACCACTGTAAAAGTATCTAAGACAGACCATTTACTAGATTATCTTGGAACTTCAGAAACTTGAAAGCGTGTTATATGGGAAGCGTAGAACTGCATAAACCCTCAGACTTCAGCCAGCAAAATAAAAGGGAAATTTAATACCCCAATAGTATTAACATTGTATTTACAGCTGCTGCTGCTGCCCACATGAAAAAATGTTTCCCAGGGGCTGAGATCAAAGGTACTGCCACAGTGTGACATACTGTGGGACTACACTATAATAATTTTACAGATTTAACAGATTGTTTCCAATGAAAATGTGTGTGATATGAACTGCAGGTGTTCATAAACAGGGAATGAAGGATCCAAGCTTTTTATTTTTTTAAATACAGGTTCAATTTTAAATTAGCTACTGGCTTCAGCTGTGCAGCAGCCCCACATTTGGTCTTAGAAAAGTGCCTCCTTTATCTGTGATTTTCAAGGAACACGTGTAACTGAAGTATCCTAGTATTTTGGTGGGATCACTAGTCGTATGCAACTACTAACAGGTATGTTGCTAATGGCGTGTTACCTGTTTGCTGTGATTTTTTGAAATTAGTTTTCACCATGGTCTTAGATACCTTACACTTCAGGAAATTTAGACAGAAGTGGAAGGTCCTCTGTACAAATTGAGGCAAAAACCCCAAAGTTTCTGTACTTTGCAGAATTTGTCAGCTAGAGGAACCTGTGCTGTCCCTGTCTGCTTTGCTCGAGGGAAGCGTTGCATCTGGAAAGACAGAGATGCTGTGGGTATGTCCGCAGTACGGTGCATGGGCTGGTGCCTTCCAACTGCATTAGTGTTTATGGGACTCAGGCAGTTCTACCTCCCTATACCATGCTCCAGACTCACCCAATGGAGTCTGTCATACAACTCCCAAGGCTTCTCTGTAAAAGGCTTTGAAATCAGTGCTTTTCTCCTGCAAGACTTGTACTGAAAAACAAGGCAGAGAGTGGCCCAGCATGTGTAGATCTCCATGCAAAAGCTGTGCCTGAATATAGGTAAGCTGATGTCCTGGTATACTGCAAAACCCAAAGTACTGGGAGAGGAAGGATGCGATGTGAAAGGTGTCTGCTCACATGGGCCCTGAGCAGGCTGGCTTTGTAGAGAAACCTTCAAACAGGCATTTGCTCTGCACATTATATCAGGAGCTGCTGAAAAACACCTGAACCAGCCACTGCAGCTCGCATCCCCAGCCCTGATAAAGCACTGCTGACTTATTCTGCTGTCCTGGTCCGCTGCAGCTTGTCTCTCTCCAGGGAGTGTGGAAGGATATCCATGCATTAGGGTATTCATACATTACAGAAGGCTGACCACCAAAACCTCCCACCCAGCTCCCCTCCCAGCAGGGAGGACCAACAGCATCCCTGCTGCACCCAAGGTGCAGACAGCGGGTCCTGGGGGACCCACCCCTCACAGCCACCCGCATGAGGAGGAGGCCCCACTGCATCTGGGAACAGAGCCCTGGGGAGCTTGCTCTGTGCCTTCTGCCATGGGTGGTCCCATCTCTGATAACGTCTAAGGGGAGTGTTTATTCCTGTACAGGTATTGCAAAGGATCACAAATGGTGCAAAATAGTCTCTGGAACTCAAATAAAAAGGGGCAGGAAGCCAGCCCCCATCGCTTCCATATTTGCACCACTGCCAGTTTGTGATAATATTACTCCCATCATTGGAGCTATGCACTGCAAAACTCCTGGGAGAAAAGAGTCAAGTTCCTTCTTATTTCCAAAGATGTCTTGAATTCCTTGACTCTTCAAATGGCTAAGTGGGGATGGATGGTTCCAGGTTATGCCCATTTTCTGTTACTCTTCTGCGTGCCCGGAATCACCAGGTTATTAACAGTGGCCCATTTTCTCACTTCCTGTATTCCTGCAGCTGTGTGGTCCCCTGCAGCCTGGGCAGCCTTCCACGAGCTGTAAAACAACACAAGGACTGCCCTAATTTAGGCTTAGTTTCAGATTTGCTGGGAGTGCTGTGGTTGGCCAGAAGCACTGTTGGGTGGCACAGCAGAGGCACTTTGGGAGCCTGCCCCCAGACTGATCGCTATCAGGTACGGTGCAGGATACACCAGGTACAGGCTTTCCTGTTTGGAAAAGTTGTTCGTTTTTTTTTTGTGGCAATGCAGAGGATGTTTCATTGTCCTCATCAATGCAAAGTAGCCTGCAGACAAATATGTGGCTGGATAAAGGAATCTGAATATTGTACTTCAGGGTACAATACGATCCCTGAAGAGAAGCCACTCTTGCATGTGTCCTTCTCTTTTTAACTTTGTCATTTTTTCCTGAATCAAATCATATATTGTAGTTGATATATTTTTGTTTCTTCATGCATTTTTCTGGGTCCTAGAAGAAATGTAGTAAAATAATATTTCAATGAATAATATTTTTAATTATTCAGAAAACCAAATTAAGCATTTTCAAAAGCCTCTAAGCTGTATCTATGTGACTTTCAAGGACGATGCATAGAAGTTTATGCATGTTTCAGAAGCATAAGCTTGCTCTTTCTAGATAAAATGCATTTCAAACAACATACAAACTCTTCATTGGCAAGAGTAACTGCAATGAAACTTTTTAATCTGTATTCCTAACCTTTGGTCAATTGAAACCAAACTGGAGCCTCAAACTCAAAAATGAAGCATTACAAAGCTAATAATACACTCACTTTTTTATGCTGTTCTTCAGCAAGCCGATCATTTATCTCAGAGATAATAGCATGATTTTAAGATGGCTTTTGAAATAATTTATTTTCTTTACACTGAGGATACTGATTGGCAGCGTATAGAGGCTCAATGCTAATATGTGGTTGCTGCTGCAGACAACGTGATGCAAAGCCACCTGTGATCCAGCACTGCCTGTTGGTTCACTTCCCACAATAGCAGGAGGTGGCACATGTTACACTCTGACCCCAGCTACCGAGATTCACTTTGAATTCAGCAACTCACAGAGTGGTATGATGACAACAGAGATTTAAAGATCTTTTGTTCAAAATATAGCACTCCCAAAGCTAGTGACATGTTTATCTCAGCCTTTTTCCTTGATAAAGCTTGGCACTGCCATCACCTTGCCTTACAGGCTACTCAGATCTATTTGCTTCTGCAAGATTTTGTACTGCTTTCTGAATCTGCCTTTCTTCATTTGGCTGCTGGCATATTGAAAAAGTGAAGGAATTCCCACTGGCTCAGTGAACACAGACTTTTTCCCCAATCATCTTTGCAAATAGGTGCTCTGATGAATGGGTGTATTCCACTTCATTATAGGGAAAGGGCTTCAGAAATGAATAACTGTGTTCTGCAGATGATTTTCTGTATGTCTGGTTTTACTTATTGAATAAGAGATTAGAAAAGGTCGAGATCACAGAATCAAAATGAAATCCTCTCGCTTATTTGTGCTAAGCAGAAATTCATTGCTGGGATAAGACAAAGTAGTTACTGAAAATCTGAAGTAACAGGTATAGGATTTCCATGTTCTTACAGATCATGGCAATTATTGTAAGAAAAAAAACTGCACCACACTATCTGTTCTTTCTGACAGCACGCAGTAACAATAGGCAATGTAGTTACAGGATGAAATAGGAGATCTGGCTTTTAGTTGTTTCTTGCATCAGTTCTCATTTAGATCATTGCAAAATACGTTTTCATGTTTTCTTTTCCTTCAACATCAGCTTGATTGTTTTGTTCTACTGTTTCATCCTGGTGAAGCTGAAGTTTCCTGTATTCCATTTTTCACTTTGCAAAATTGTATGACCTTGCAGCTTTCACAAGAATAACAAAGCAGGTTAGTTTACCAAAGCTGGAAGATGCAGAATAATGTCATTTTAACAATGCTTCAGCAACTGCATCTTTTTAGCAGAAAACTGAACAGTCAGTTAATGCCAGGAATGTCACAAAAATATTCTCATTCTGCATTTCTTAGCATCTTTGGAACTAAGAGTTATTAATTCTACCACTTCAAAGCTGAATACACAACTGTTTGCTTCCTAATTACTTTACTACATTGTAAAAGTAACAGCGGATCTGAATCACATCTCTTTTAAGTACTGACACATTAAGCGACTAATTCCTTTCTGCTCTACTTTTTCTAACTGGCACTGACTCCAGAGGTGACCTTAGAAGGACTTAAGATCTTCCAAGTTTTTATCAGAAAGTAAGAGATCCTCTTTCAGCAGCACTTAAACCTGGATTTACCAGAGCCCTGGGGGTACCTCATGGCCCTGCAGCAGGACTAGGCTGTCCTCGTGCAGGGGACACCAGCAGATGTTTGCCAAACCTTCTCTGGAATCTGGACATTTGCTGAGCAGCTCCTGGCATCCTGTTGACCTGCTGCACACACACAGGGAACGCCTGCAGGCACAGACAATATCCCAACAGTACTAAATCTCTTAAGAAACAATTTATATTGCTCTACGTGCACGTCATTTCTGTTGTTACTTTAAATGAAGTCAATACCAGAACTAGTATTCATATGATAAAATAGGACTGAATACACTAACTTAGAAAGCAGTTTTAAACCCACCCCTCTACCAGCCTCATTCTTTGCAGCAGTGTGTTTTTTGGTTTTGACCTTTTAAAAAGGGCCAGACAGAGGCAGGTGGGAGCTCTTCAGTAATTATTCCACAGTTGGGTGCAATTACATGTTGCTCTCCAGCTGATAACAATTGCAAACACCTGTTGTGCTTTCAGTTCATACAGATCCTGCCAGCTGAGCTCTAAGTGTGCATTTCAGTGTGCTTGCACGAGTACAGAGGTGCTCCAGCGTATGCGCAGTTGTGAACTTCTTTTTTCTCTTCTCCTCGGTGTTCCTGTGTGTCGTGGTATTTGAAGAAGCAGGTTGCTGAGTGTCATCACAAAGGTAAGGGTGTGCTTTAGCATCATATGATCTGAAGAATGTATAAGGCTAGGAAGAGTATGTCAGCCTATGAGTGCTTTAAAGTAATTATGTAGTCTGAGAATACTAAGAGATTGTTGCTTTTACGTCTCCTGGAGGCTGGAGAAATAGCGTTAGCGTTAGACGTGTGGATGGTCCTTCTGTAACCTGCAGCCAATAACTGCTCCTGTGTAGCTATGTTGTTTTGGGGGTGTTTTTGTCTCTTTGCGTCCCGTATCGGAGTGATCTGTGTCTATGACAATTTTGAAAAGAATGTTCTATGGCCAAGTTCCAGAAAGTTTTGAAACTGCAATTTTGTGAGTGTAGCAACCTCCAGTTGCCCTTAAGGAAAGAAGCAATGTGAAACATAGAAGGGTGCTGTTTGGGGCACTCCTTTTCCAACCCTCTTTATTTGGTTTCATCAAACTTAATAAATCCATTGTTGATAAATGTAATGATTTGGAGAGTACAGTGAATCGAACGCTTTGTGGTATACTGAGCTGTGTTCATAGTGAGCTGTGTTCTGTTTCCAAGATGTGAGCCTTGGGTGTGGGAGGGTTGGGTTAGAAGTACAGCTTGGTTGTTCCTACAGAATGTGGCTGCACTGCGTAAGCTTCTCAGAAAGCCTTGTTAGAATAATAACTTCTTGAAGGGAAAATAGAAATGTGTTTAGAGGTTGAAGTATTTGCCCAGGTTTTGGAAACCAGAGCTGGAGTCTCTTCTCTAGCTGAAGATTTGAGCCTTATTTAACTGTCTTTAATGGGAATGCTTTAAGCTAGGGAGCTGAGGAGCACTCTGAAATGGAGCGTTCTCAGTTTTGCTTGTGGAATTGTTCCATTAGTCATTTAATTATTGGAATGTTCAATGTAAAATACAAAGCCTAATTAGCCAGCTGTCCCTAAACCAAATGAATGTTCTGACTCTTAAGTGATGCACTGGCATTTGCATTTTTCTGTACCTGGTTTTCTAACGTTTACTATATGATGGAGTACAAGCTATCCTATGACCTTTCTTTCTCTCTCTTGGTGACCTGGGGGGTAATTTTTTCATACAAAGCCTGAAGAGAGTAAACCCGAAGGTTTGATCTTCCTGTCGTATCTCCTTCAGCAGAGGTGTGACTCTAAAGCCCCACTATGTCCCCTTGGTCAGATGCTCTAGTAAAGGTGCTTCAAGACTGCTCTCTTCTCTCACAAATAAATGGGCTAGGGAGACTGGGGGAGGGGACAGAAATGTTCATGTGTGTCTTTTTTAATAATGCATTAAGAGTGATAAAGATTTTAAAAAAAATGCTTAGGCTGAGAAAGCCTGGCAAGGCAGATTCTGGCAGAGCTTGGGTCTGTGCTTTTTGTTTGGCTCTGCTCAGGTTGTGGGCAAGCCCAGAAATGAATTGAAATGAATGACCCTGCTCCCTTTAAGCAGGCTGAGTCCCTGCCACCTGCTTAACCCCTTCAGGAAACTTGGGCACCTCTGAGGGCAGGTGGGAGCCAAGTGAGATTTCTGAGAACGAAGCACAGGTTTCAGCAATGTATAAACAGCCTAAATACACTTGTGCTAACTCTGAGCTGTCATAATGAACTGCGGTTTTCAAAAATGAGGCAAATAATGAGACTAGATGCAGAAAACACTCTTTCTTCAAAGTTTTACCCCTGTACTATTGCCAGGAGCCTTTTACAGCTCAACAAGGATGTTCATGCTAGTCACTGGTTAAGCATAAGAACGAGTGTTTAGTGAGTTGGAGCCTCTCTCTGAGCTGCTCCTGTTCTACCAGGGCAGCAATTCTACCTCCATGGGCTGTTTGTGCACTGTGTGAAGGAGATCTGTCTGACAGTGCTTCAGAATAAAGTAATCAATCCCCAGTTAAAGCTGCAAATGAGCGCTTGTTCGAGGTCAGGCCTCTCTATCCATGTCTTCAAATCCATCTAGCTTCATATGTTATATCAGGCAGAATATCCTCCCATCTTCTAAATGTGCAAAATGTCATTACATTGTGATCACCACAGCAATATTCCAAGGATTGCAGGAAAAAGCAGTTTATAATCCTGTTATAAGCAGGCCGTTTTCATTGAATCTGATTCCTCAGTAAGCATCTTTCCTCTGATACATAAATGCTTTCACATTTGTCTTCTGTTGCTTTGGCAAGCAAAAGGGATGTTGGGGAGAAAAAGAGAATTTAAATTCTTATTTCTCCTTGAAACAGTTAGCGGGGTGGTGAAGTGGGGAGTGATTTACCCTCTGCCTTCCTCCTCCATCTTGCTGTAGGGTACCGTGGTGATGTATCATTTGGAGCCAGCATCAACATTACGATGATACGCATGAAAAGTTGTCTCTGATCTTATATGACACTGTCACTATTTTTATTAAGATGGAAGAGTAAAATTTATTGTCCTTGTACGGAGGGGTGGGAAATGCATGACTAAGGTGTATTCTCTCAATCATGTATGCTATTTATAATCAAATTTCAGATGTTTTTTGCAGCAGTGGAATCACATACAGTTAGAAACTACTCCTGATGATTTTCAATTCCTTTTTACTTAAAACACATTTCACAAAGTCATGAGGTAAAATTGATATTTTCTCATTAAAGCAAGGAGAGAGAGCGCGCTATTAATTTCCAAGGTGTGAAAATAGTGCTGGTGTCTTCTGATATATAGTGTCTTCCCCAGGATGAAAGCATTTTGGCAGTGCCTAAGGTCACCTATAAAGCTCTAGGCCAACCAGGACTGTGGGTGGCAAAAGAACAACCAGTGCCCTGGTGATACAGAGGCTACAAGTGCTGCAATGGTCAGCCAGCCAGGAGAAGACACCTGCAGGACTCGTGCCACCTCAACGTGTCTGTCACCTTAGTCACCTCCTGTGTCAGTGAGTGGTGAACCCCTTGCTGCTTAGCCCCAGGGTGATGCTGGCTGTGCAGAGCCTAGTGTGTCTGCCTGGGGGATTCCTGACCGCTCAAAAGGGTTGGGAGCTTTGCCTTCCTCCCCCTCCTCCTTGTCTCACATCATCCCTGCTCCCATGCATGTTACGCCCATGCTTTGTAAGAATCAAGATGCTCAAATGAAGTTCCCCGAATAATCTGTCTGCATATGGTAACAATATGGAGTTACATAAGTGATGTTGAAATGTATCTCAAACAAATGTGTGTGCTGCACTGCTGCTTTTGTGGTCCCCCCTTCCAGAACGGCATGCTGTGTATAGCACCAAACTCAGCCCTTTGCTTCAAGTAGCCAAACTCCATGCAGATACCCTGATCAAAAGCAGGTGGGAGTGGAAATGGAGGGCCACTCTGCCTTCTGCACCAAGTGTAATCTTGTGGTCCCTTGTGAACTTCTACTCTGTCTATATTTGATAACTGTGGTATTTGTAATGAAGGGCTGGGGTGGTGGTTTCCATGCTGTGAACGGTGAGGCTGTGGTATGTGGCCTTCACAGCTATGCTAAACAAAACAATTGTGGGCTCACAGGGGCTGAGCTTGGTGTGAGCAGTGCTTCCCTTGACTTTGCTCCTGCTCCCATTGGTCTGCAGGAGATGCAGAGCCATTAGACTGAACAGGGAAAACGTGGGTGGCTTCGTGAATGTGACACGAAAGAATAATGGTCCTGATGAATTTAGGTCCCATTGAGGTGAAAATGGAACTTGTAGTACCTTGTTGCTTTTATTGAGTCTAATGTTATTTATTTTCTTTTCTTGGCTTCTTTTCCTGCGCAGACACACAGACCCTGTATTATCAGTCAGGATGAGGAATCTGAGTGATGATTTCCAGAAAAACACAATGATATGCCTTTAGTTTGGGACTAAATATGCTTTTTTTCCCCCCCTTTTTTTTTTTTTTTTTTCTTTTTTCCCCTTCTACCTCTCCCTAGGCTGCTGCAAAGCTAAGCAGTTATGAAGACTTATGGTCACTTGTGGAAATACTCACTGTGGAAATTTTCTTAACTGTATGTTTTAAACCCTTTCATTGCAGAAAAGTTTTTACATGTTGAAGCAAACAATCTATTTTGCAACACGTACAGTCCTCTAGACTGTCAGATAACCTTTATAGCAGAATAAGTGGAGGTTGTTACCGGTGTGTAGCATCAGAGGAGGAGGAAAAAGAAGAGAGAATCCTATTTGTCCTATTTTCTTCAAAGCTTTTATTCTATTGGAGTGTGTGCTCTGAACAAGTCTAATACTCTACTTGTGATGCCTTTTTCTTTTTCCCTTTTACCTCCTTACTTCTGTAAAGAAAAAATGGAACACAAAATATTTGTGGTGGCACTAGAATGGTTTGTATGCATGTTTAAAATATGGAAATGCCAACGGTGTGATTCTTGCATCTGAGTGCCAAGACCATGTCAGCCCTGGCGGCTTTGCCAGGAACCGAGCACAGGACTCGCCTGATGTAGATGTCTGCCCCTTAGCTGTGCTTCCAAATATCGTTAGAGGTAGAGAGGCAACTTGAGGATGTGATTCTTTCCATCTGTTTCAGATGGACCTACAAATATTGAGGGCTTCTGAAAGAAATGGGTTTCTGTTTTCAAGTCAGAAATGCTCCTCATGGGTGTCATTGGTGATGTGAGTCTAGTAAGTACGAGTGTTGCTTACACAACCAATCATGTTTTTTTAAAAAAGCTTTTCTTGAAATATTAGCTGCTACTGGTGGATATAGATTGCTTACATAAATAAGTTAATTAGAATTTCAGCCTTCTAGCCAACTGAAGGTGGGTGGTGTTGTTTCCTAACTCTGCTTTCATGGAAATGTCAGACATGATTAGAACGATCTGGATCTTTGTGTGGTTTGTTAGATAATTCTAAATGTGTGGGTTTTGTTGCTATTTTTTCTTCTCATTCTTTATCTTATGCATGTACACAGGCTGTTTAAGACTGGACTTTATTCTTATTATTATTTTATAGGAAAATAACAAGAGATTTAACCCACTTTCCTCATCTACAAATCCCTGAAGAAATCATTACTCGATAAAACACTCCAGCACATTCTTGAAACCTTTCAAAATTAATAGGATTTCACTTAAGTGTGTGTGCTTTCATTTTAGAAGGTTGTTCAAGAAACTGCTCAAGAACCTAACTGCTAAAGATGCTTAGAGAAAATCTTTGTTGCAACATCTTACGGTTGGACTAGATGATCTTGTAGGTCCTTTCCAACCTAGTTTTTCTATGATTCTATGATCTTCGTGAACACTTTGGCTTGAATTTCACCTGTGCTACTTTTCCTGAAGTGTCCTGTACCTTAGTTGAGGTGTGAATGCTCAGCCAGCTTCTTAATCCCAGTACCCCCATTTTTGGGTTACTTCCTGTCCAGCAGCAGGGTGGCATTACAACCCCTCTGTGCCTAAAGGGATGTCAGTCAATGTCTGCCTACCTAGAAGAGTTCCTTGCAGTGCTGATTTGTGAGCCTGGTGGGTGATAGAGATTAAAGCCTTGCTGTATGTTAGAGTTTCCTGATCACCTTAGGGAAGTTTCACTAGGAGCTGTTCCAGAGGCTTTTAAGTTTTGTGCCATATATCTGAATTCCTCTGTAAGGAGGTAGCACAGATTTCAGGCTTTGCAGCAACACGCAATTAATTCCAATACTGCAAGTCGGATGTGGGCAAAGACTGTCACAGCCTGTGTAGATCCGCAGCATTTGGCAGTCAAATAATGCTTTGTAAAATAAATCCCCATTGCAGGCATGTTCGTTTGAGTAGTAGTGGAAGGCCAGCACTTCTGGCTAGTCACTTTTTGCTGCATGAGGAAGCATGTGCCATCTGTCTGTAAGGACACAGCTAACTGGAGTCACGAGCTGCTTCATGGTATGGCTCATGTCTGTTTTCAGGCTGGTGGAATCTTTAGGGTCAGGTGTTCCCTGTAAGCCTGGCATCAGCCTGGCCCCTTGCATCCAGTACTGTGCACCACACGATAAAGTTCAGAAGACTTCTCAAACATCGCTGTGGGTTGCCCACCATAGGGATGAGAATCGTGGAGCTCTAGTGAGGACTGAGGCTTTTAATTTATACCTGTGATGTTAGTGCAATGGCATTCCATGTGTGCTGCTTTTACTACATCTGTCTGAGTCCCACAGTGGAACAAACTGTTTTATTCCTAGCCTGCCCCAGAGGAAGCAGTCTGAATGTTGCTAAAGTACTTCATTTTCTGCTGCTCAGATAACATTGCAAGCATCGCCGTTTTTATGCTGCTGTTGAATTTGCAGAGGCTGTGCACCATGGCCTAACACAGTGTGTCTTCTGTTGCTTATCGCTGTGTTCCTTCATTGCTGGTGATGGGCAGGTGATCGTATCGCTGTATCTGAGGTGAGGGACAAGGACCCATTCATTCAAATCAGTTTGGAAGGAAGCTTATCTACTGTAAGAGACTGTTTCGGAATCTTTTGTCTCAAAGCTTGCTGTGAGAACTCTTTTGTCTCAAAGTTTGCCCACCTGTCTGCTGCCTGAAGGCTGGCAGACCAGGGGCAATGAGAGAGAAGCAGCCGCTAAACGGCCATCGAGCAGCCTTTCAGACTGAGGCCTTGAGGGAGGCAACCGCCGAGGGGATGTGCATGCCCCTACGTGCTGTACCTGGGTGACCAGGAAGGCCATGCTGGTCTAAAAGGAGGATAAGAAGACCTCCTCCAATGGGGAAATGCGAGCTGCCTACGAGCTGCCTGCCTGCTCCTGTCTGACTGATGCCTGACTGATATCTGGCGGATACCTGCCTGGTGCTGATACCTCCTGCTGCTTGAGACATGAGGTCCTGCTGCCCTGATAGCTGATGCCTGCTTGTTGCTCCTGCTTCCTGCCTGATGGCCCGATGCCTGATGATGCCTGATGCCTGAAGCCTGCTCCTGCTTCTCCTGATGCCTGCTCCTGCTTCGCTTGCTGCCTGAGACCTGATGGCCTGATGCCTGCTTGCTGCTGCTCCCCCTGCGCTCTCGCTCCCATGCGGGCCTGAAGATATTCCTGGTCTGATACAACGGCGTGGGATCCATGGTGGTGGCTGTCCTTGCTTTCTATATGTAACCCTCACTCTTACTTCCTATCATTTACTGTTGCCTGCTTCCCCATCCCCATCTCTCTCACCGACCAGAATTTCTATTAAGCTGGTAGGACAACATTTGACCTTGTTTGTGTCTTAATCTCACTCTGGGTATGTTAAAGAATCTCCGCTCACTCCAATAATTGGAGCGGGACATCTACATGTGCATTACTGAGGCTCTTCTTCCCCAAACGCGCCTAGTAGCAGGGAAATCTCCTCCAGTGTGCGTAACCTCTGAGATTGTTTAGAAGCTGGAGTGGCAAGAGAGATGACATGAGTGTAGGCACAACACAAAGGCATTGTCTGTCCCTTTGGCGTTTCTGTTATGCTGGGATAGATGTCATTTCAGCTGGTGCTCCTGGAGCAGCAGTGCTAATGCTCTGCTGTAGTGTTGGCCTGAGAATTTGTGCTTAAGACCAAATTAAACCGCTGATTGTGGCTGGTGCTGCCCTGGAGGAGCTTGTGACATCTGCGGTGGGACAGCTTTCTGCTCCCGGGTTCCCAGATCCTCCATGTTCATGGACAATCCCAGCAGCAGAACTGAGTTTTATGAGCTTGGAGATGATGGTTGCGATGCAAATTGGTGCAGAGGTTTAAAAGGAAAAATAAATAAATAAATAAAGCTAGGTAGCTGCAATATTCCTTGCACTCAAAACTTCACTTCCTCCCCTCCTCTCTTAATATGAAAAGCAGAATCATTGTCATAAAGGACTGAAAAAAATTACAAATTGTGATAATACTAATGATAAATGTCATGCCATACAGAAAGAACCCCTTGGCATCGTTTGATAGGAAACCCAACTTGCCATTTTAATAATTGATATTTAGCTATAACACCTCACTGGACTATAATGCTTTCTGGTTTGTTTGGCCATTACATAAACAATGTGACTTCACTTAAATTACCAGAATGTGAAAAAATGTTAAACCCTCTCCTCCACCCTGAAAGTAATGGAAGAAGGCTGCTGTATTATCTCTGGATTAAATCAATTATTTCAGCACAGTAAAGAAAAAGCTTGTGTCTCACACAATAATTACCAAGTAGGCATTCTTTAACGCCCGGAACATCTGGATCATGTTGATTTTTTTTTTTATTTTTATTTTTTACCATGGCAAAAAGGATGAATGAAATACAATTCCTGCTTTCTGATGTCATGAGGATTTCTTCAGCCTCATGGCAGCTGGAGCTCCCAATCCCTAAGCATTTATATGAAAGTGTTGCAGATGTTACATGTTTTTAGAAAGAATTGACACAGCTTACTCCTAAGTGACTTCTGTGTCAAATGGAGTAGATGAATGAATCAGTTTTTATGTTCAGCCTTCTTTGTTAGTCATGATTTCAGGCAAAATATAAAACGCTGGTGTTCTCGTAAGGTACATTAGTAGTATCAGAATAAATTAATAATTGCCAATTGCTTATGAACAGCTTAAGGCATTTTATTTTCGTCTTCTGTGGAGAGGGTTTTTTTGGATGCATAAATTTTTCTTGGATCTGTATGGATGTTTGCTTTTCCTAAGTGGGCTTAATGTTCTATTATTTCTAGAATAATATTCTTAATACAATATAATCTTCAGTGATAAACTGTAGTAGGCTGGCTCTGGGACAGAAAAAAGCTATTCTAAATTTTAGTCTGAATTTTAGGCCCCTTGTTAGGTTTTAAGAAGAAAGAAACTGCATTAAAAATAGTTTGACTCTTTTATGTGGTGGATTAGCCTGGGTTTAGCTGCTTTGAAATCTGGTAATCAGATAAAGTTCTGCACAAAGCAACTGCAGCTCTTTGCACTGGTGCTTATGGTATGGACCAGCTTGAGGTCAGCGATCAAGATGAAGGTACATTTCAAAGGATTTCCCTTGGGAATGAGCACTGAGCACCGCTGACGGATCAAAAGCGCTGGTCTGCGGCAATGAAAAGGAGCAGAGAAGCACTTACTGTCATGGAAGTACAAACTGTGTTTGCAATAGCACCCGGCATCCCTCACAAAGTGCACGGCTATCAGGGCAACTGAAAGCATGACAGCCACTCTTACTTCTCCTTTCAAAAGCCTGCGCTACATACTTAATCTTCTGAGCAGAATTATTTAACCAGCTGTGGCACTTCTCTTTCATGTCTGGACAAGGAGGCCTGAGCACCGGTGTAGGCTTTCTGAGTGCCAAACCGGTCCATTTTCCCTGACAGTGGAACTGATTCAGCTTTGCCAAAGTGAACGTCTTCATCAGAGGGGCTGTCGCTGGCCCCGCTGTCGGGTGCGGGTGGGATTGCGGTGGGGTATGCGCAGAGGGACAGGGCGACGTCTTCTGAAATGGTGACAGCAGGGCTTCTGCTGCCACCCTGCAGCCAAGAGGGGAGTTCTCCCACCTGCTTCCTGTATCCACCCCAAACAGCAGCCATTGCTGTTGGCTGGACTTGGTGTCCCGGCAGAGGTGAATGTGAATAACACGATTTCTTTGTGATAAAATCATGTGCATTCCAGCGTAGGATCCATTGAAACTCGCAGGCAGGCACACACAAGCAAAAGGCAATAAAGCTGTTTAATTTGAGTTTTTCCTTCTTCGCATCAATTTAAGGGAGAGAAGAGTTGGCTTACCGTTTCTCATAGCTCCAAACAACAGAATGAACTTGCTGGCATGTGTGTTTCTAGAGAATGCAGCAAGTCATGTTCAGTGGGATAGACGCAGGCCCATAAAATGAAAGCCTCGGGTAGATTTTGTTATTGCAACTGCTATTTCCAGAAACTTCTGTGAAGAAGTAACTGCTGGGTTTTGGCTTTTTTATTGCATAGGAAAGTTAGGCATTGTACAGGATACGTTTGTATTCTTTCTTTCCGCTTGTCCCAAGAGTAGCTCCTGGGTGCTGTGTAAAAGGTTTGTGGGCTTTCTCCCTCTCTAAAAACTGAAGTGTTCGTGTTTTGATGTTGGTGACAAACTGCTATCGTTTGCAGAAATTTTCTTCATAGGCATTGTGAATTCCTTAACCTTATGGCACGCTCAGCCATAGTACTGGACCTTGCCTTTGTTCTGCCATGGCAACTGTATGCGGTGGCAGCAGATCTGAGTTCTTTAGAAGCAGTCTGGTTGTAGACATTTTAAGGAGATAGGTGCCAATGCAGGGTGAGCAATAGCTGTGCTGAATGGCAAGTGCAACAGGATAGGGAATTAATTAAATGTAATGTCACTAAAACAATTTTAGGAGAAGATGACTTGAAAATGTTTTGCAGGCGCAAGATGATGATCAAAAACTGAGAACTGCCTGGAAAGCCTTGCATCAGTGTGCAGGAAGGTGATTAGAAATAGCAATTTATATTTTGGGACCATTAAAGCTTGAGGTTATCTTGGAATTTCCATGACTGTATTGCAAGGGAGAGTTCCCACTGTATTGGGTATTTTTGTTCCCTTTGTTGATCCTTCTTTCCTTGAGGCTAATATTGTGCTCCAGGATTTACCTCACTGAACCCAGGGGCTGACTTCTCAGACAGCCCTGGTAAAGTTGCACCAAGATTGGAGTGAATTCATCTGTAAAATTGCAAAATTCCATTTTTTTCTTTTTGTTTGAAGCCCTGTCGATAACACCACAAATTAGCAATGAGAACACTAATAGCATTCTGTTGTCTCAGTTACATCGGTTACAGCTGAACTGTTCTCAGCTCACGTACAGAGCTGCAGCTGCTGCTGCTGTTCTCGTGTTGATCACCAGAACCAAATGGAGAAAAAGGAGACAGAAACAGAGTGAAGGTCAAGTAGATGCGAGTGCTTTTACTGCTTTGTTTTTTAGACGCTGGCCTGATTTTTCCACTCTTCTTAGGTGGGAAAAGTGATGGCCAAAAGAAAAAAAAGGAAGGAATCAGAGATAGGATCTCATGAAGGACAGATGTAGTCTGATGGCTGCTGCTCCTCAGGCAGATGTGCTGCTTGTGCAACACTCTGCTTGAGTTGTTTGTAGGCATTTCTTACAGGTTTGTCTGTTCATTAGAAACTGGAAACTCACTAATCTGGAAAGCAGCCAGTGGCTTTGCTTTAGCTCATACTCAGGTATGAAAGCGCCAGAGGTGCTTGGCAAAGGGGCACGGAACAGACATAATTAGGTTTTAAGTGCTGAAATGTTAATGGGACTCGGGAAAGTCTTCTCTTGTGAGCAGGCTGTTGTGCAAGCATTCGGTTTGTACCTTCTCAGAAATGTCCAGTTTCAGTCACCAGGTGAAAAGATATTGGCGATGATCCTGATGCACCATGGTAATGTGTATTAAATATCACCTGAAATCACACTGCCAGGTGCTTTCAGAATGTGGTTAGGCAGTTTGGGATTGAAATACTGTTCACCAGTTGTTGGGAGTACAGGGAGGAATGATCGTCTAATTTCCATTAAAACGTTAGCCTTAATGCAAAAACTGCAAGAATTAACTAACTAAAAAAATTCATTTTCTATTTTTGCTTGGTTTTCTCTCCTGTGGCAATGGCACAAATGAATGCTTGCTAGTGACCTCCTCCCGCCCTTTGCTACCAGATCCAACAGAATATTCCTAAAAGGGCAATGCTTTTTTTGCCTGCCTTTGTTTGCTGAGACATTTTAATGTAGACCACAAAATATGTCTGCTCCTGTGTGAAGGACCGACTGTTATTTAAACAGTGTGATTTTTGCACCCTAACTCCTTTCCTCACTTGCTTATGCTTCCACCTTGGCTGCAGTGCCAGTAAGGCCTACAGGACTGCCCTCGCTCCGGCCTTGTAGCTCGAGTCAGGGATGTTTCTGAAGGAAATATCTGGATTGCCCTTTGCTTCAGGCTGTACTGTGCATCTGCTCTGCAAGGACACAAAGGTCACATTAAAGTCAGAGAAGCCATCAAGAAGAGCGCATTAATTTGTGTCCAGATGATAATGGGGAATCAACTCCTAGGACCAGGCTATCACTAATATAGACATGAAATAAAACATTGACACACGCGTTTAATGGCCTTTGGGTTTTCAGTACTACCTGTTTTGCTCATATCCTGTTTGCACCATTTGCTTGTGAGTCAATTCCATTTTCCAAAATTACATCAGTGAAACAAACGATAGTTTGGGTTATGGTTACAGGGAATGACTTGTTTTCCTGTAAGGTTAGTGAGTTTAAACCAACTGCTGGAGTCGAGTTCAATGAGTACTACAGCTAGCACATACCTGTTGTGGAAAGCGTGTATCTGCAGTGGGAAAAGAAAGGGGGACTGCTGTGGCAATTTCCCCTCTATCTTTTCTTACTTCAGGGAAAACTGGAAGTGATTTCTGCTGTATGAACCATAGAGGTGTTCAGGATCTGCAGCAGAGATGGAGTCCCAGCAAAGGATTGTGCTTATTCAGGAATAGTGACGATCGGTGCCATTAGCAGGACAACACTATTGATTTTGGGACAGCTACTTACAAGGAATTATATTCCAAATCAATTTTTTTAAGTGAATGAGAATATATCTTCTGTGGCATAGGTGCTTTCGTATGCTTAAGTAGTCGCCTTCGGTCAGTGATGGAGCTTCAGTGAATCTCCTGTGAATTAAGGCTTCCTGGAATGCAATTTGCCAAGATGTAAGTTACCGTAAATTTTTTAACTGTCTTGGAAATCTGGGCAGCACAAAGGTCAGCAGAGATGCATAAACTGATAGGAAAGGAGGAAAAAATGCTGGGATTCTGCTGCCTCGCTGGGGAAAGGAATCAAAGAATCACAGAATTGCAGGGGNATCTTTGTGGCCCTCCGCTGGACTCTTTCCAGGAGGCCCCTGTCTTTCTTATACAGGGGAGCCCAGAACTGGATACAGAAAAGATGGATGTGCCCATGATCCAACTATCAGTAGTACAAGCCATCTTTTTGATGCCTAACAAGAGCAAAAGCTGAAGAAAAGGGGATAGCTAGCAATAAACAGGTGTTGAGGTGCAAAAATTCACATTCCTTCAGATCTTTGCTCCAGACAGTTGCTTTCAGGTTGTCGCTTCTCAGACCAGGAAATGTCCTCATGCGTAGGCCCTCTGCCCTCACGGAGGGCAGGGTGCAGCAGGGTTGTGTTGAGCTTCTTGTTCTCTCCCCAGTAGCACTGTTGTGCAAAAATGTCAGGGCAGAGCACAGGTGAGAAAACGGAGCAATAATATTCTGTAATGTCTGACCTGGCTTTGGTTCCTATTGCTCCCCTTCATGAATTACTCTCTGAAGACAGGGAGCAAGTCCCTCCCTGTTGTGAACTGGGCCAGTATAATGGCTTGTATGATACAATAGAATGTAGACACCATAGGACTCCATGATTATCCTCTGCTTTTCTCTTAGGAACAAGTCAGGGACTGTCAGTGGTCTGTAGGCAGCAGGTTTAAACAAGGAGGAAGTTATGAGGGTGAAATGATGTTATGCAGACCAAAAACGGTGTTTACTTTGCTTCTTTCTTTGAGTTTTGAAATGTTTCTGACCTCAGTTATGCTGCCACATTTCCAAATACATGTAAGGAAAAGTTATTTTAGACAGAGCAGGGTAACTGGCAGTTTAGGAGTGGTCCCCACCCAAGAGATCGTAACCTTGTGGTGTTTTTGCCATGGCTCAACAACTGATGACTTGGAGAAAGGCTGTCTGGATCGGTCAGTGACACATGTTGGAACCAGGTGGATGTCTGCTGGTTGTGTTTGTCAGGAGGACATTGGGCCTTTTGAAAGGAACATTAATAAATGCTATGAAGCAAGAGACAAGTGAAGGTCAGCGTTAGAACTGTAAGAATTGGTTTTCTTGTAATAATGATTACATGGGAGAAATGTTCTGAGGTATTACACAGGTTTCTCTATAGAAACCTCTTTTTATGTGTTTTTATGGGGAAAGAAAAAGGCCAAGAGGCCAACATCGCAAGAGGTTTCAGAGGCTGATTACCCTGAGAGTTCAGCTGTAGCAGTTATTCCCCTTTAGAACTAGCGAATTCTAAGCTAAGAATTAGAAGCTAAAGAAGTCTTGGAATCTGCCACAATTACAGTATGCAGTAGCTCTTGGATTTTGAAAGTATGTAGTCAGTGCAGAAAGCTATGATGAAGTCAAAGAAATATATGAGAGTATGTATGCTTATTCCTCACAGTTTCTCATAATAGTTTGCTGTCAACAGTTCATTAAAGGGAACAGACTAGAGCTGTTCAGGATAGGAACAATCTTAGGATACAGTGATGATTCCCAGCACTTCTCACCAACCCCTCTGCTTTCCCCTCACCAAAATGTTTTTCAATTATTTGTACTTTTAGAGGTGGAAATAACTAAATAACTTCTTTGGCATTATGATTATGCATGCCCAGTTGTGTTATATGGCATCTGTCATCTTTATGCTGAGGGATCCATACAAATAACAAATTACATACATGTCTTCATTACCAAGTTTAGTTTCCTGAAAGGAAAAATATACAGTAGCTTTCTTGTGGGGAAGGATCCTAACTCTGAATGACCTTAAAGATACCTTTTTCTATGGATTAAAAGAAGTAAATAGACTGAGAAACCTATTTTTAAAAACGAGACTAACCGAGTAAGAAATAGCACTTTGCATATCATAGTCTGCATGGACATGTACGTGTCTTGCAGTTTCTGTAAGTAAAGATTGGTATTAGCCTCACAGGGCTCTCTTCTTGACAAGAAGGAAGTGCTGCAAGGGAGATATTTGCTCATCTTAGACTTCTTTAGCCAGCATATTATGCCTGAGCTTTTCTTAAAGAGAAACCTGACTATTCTAAATGGGAAAAGGTAGTTCTGAGACTTGCAGGTGATGGATGAGGTGCTAAAGAGCTTATTAATTCCCTGTGTTTTACTATGAATAATCAGTATTGGCCTAAAGGCTGATGTGGACTTGTTTAATACTTCTCTACTTCAATGCAAATAATGCTTGCTCACCAACAGCTGCCAGTGGTGTTAAATAAGCTATCCCTGCATAAAACCTTTTAACAGTGTCCATTTTCTGTGTCCTCTGTGTTCACAGCATCAATAGCTCTCTGTTAGAAATTTTGCTCGTTGAACAACTTCAATAGAAGAACATAAAATAGCTTCTTGTGGAGAGTTTAATAATTTCATGAAACTTCCTTGTGCTCAAATAAACTTCAATTTGCAGTTATTTCTGTCATAAGAACAGTTGTGGGAAGTTAGTGAGTGCCTGTAATACCAGTAGTTTTTGCAAAGTGTTGGGAAGAAATAGAAGATGTGAGGAGCAGCAGATGATAAAACAAGAGCTGAGAGGAAAATGTGTGGATTTCAGGTGGCCACCTCGATAGGTCTCCCTCACCCCCCATGCTGCTTTAAGAACAAAAAGTGGCATTCTACTGAGTCTAAATGCTGAAGAGTATGAGTCAGTAAGCATTACACTTCCACACTAATTTGACACCTGAAACAAGTCTTTATATTGGATTTGCTTTGAGGTTGGTGGAAAACATTTTAACACTCAGCACACTTGATTTCTTTTTTAAACTTGGAATAGCCTGGGAATCATTAAGTGCCAAATGCTTTCACCAAGCCCATAAACAAAAGGGGATTCTATAGTAAAGCCATTTACTCTCTGGAGATTCCAACAAAACACATTTTCACTTATTCAGAGTGGAGGAATAAATCTGTAGCTCTTTTTAAAGAGACTTACTTCAGGGCCCTAGGAGGCAGCCACAGAACTGGGCTTAAAACAAAAGCTGTAACAAAGGCATCCTCACCAGGCTCAGTAAATTGTGGTGACGTTTTATACATCTGTAATAAGTCTGCATGTGAGAGTTATTCAGTTACTGCCCAACCTAGCAACATAGCCTACGAGGGGAAAAATATGTGCTGGAGAGATGCTGAGTTTTGATTAAACAACGCTGAAAGACTGAAAGAGTAAGCTGTGCTCCAATTCTTGAGAGAGAGAAAATTACTTCTGTATCAATGGAAAGCTTAAACAAACAGTCTGGTGTTTTACCTGTAGTTAATCATGCTGTACTTCTCCCGAGTTGTCTTTCTCATCACAGATCATCTCTATGTGTAAACACGCCAGTAATTAACCTTGCCTGACTTATTTAACAATGACACAGTTGCTGCTGCTGCGAAGGTTCCCAGCTCAAGATCGGGGCTGACTTTACTGAATAAATACAGCAAAAGGAAGTTAGCTAGCTGTGCAGGCTGGCTCCTGCACCATGTAATAACCCTGTATGACAGCCAGTAGGGAACACACATATATGCAGGCTTCTGTTATCCTAAGTCTTGGAAATATGGACTTCTATACGGCTTTTGGTGGCTGAGGGGAATTTCTGTGTGTTCTTCTACCAAGCATCAGGTGGCAGAAGCTAATCAACCGCCAGTTTATTTAGCACAGAATAGCTGTGTGTTTTCAGAAAAGACCAGGCTATGGCTTCCAGCAGAACTCAGCATTTCAGTTGGTCGGGAGACTTATGGACCTGCAGTCACTAGGCCAATGATAGGGCTCTTGGTGAGAGGGAGCAACCGAAAGCCCCCAGAGACACGTGCTGCCTTGAACTGGTGCTGCTGTGGCCATCTGAGCAGTGACCTGTGGGGCTGTGCTGCAGAAGCCTTCTGGCAAGTCTTCCATGTGCAGTCGGTGTTCCTCGAGCGGGAGTTAACATGTTAGTGCCAGGTCTAGACCTTGCAGTATAGAAATACAACATAAGTATAACAGGTACCACAAGAAGAGTACAGAAACTGTTTGGAATTCTGTCCCCTTTCTCATTTATAAGTTAGATGGAAAAATAAAGACTTTCCAGAGCATTAAATTTAAGCTATTGTAATGATAGTTTTGATTTTATTGATTCTTCACAAAATAGCTTTTCATCTGAAGTCTGTATTACTTGCAGAAAGAATACTTTTTCTGATGGGAAATTTTTTTTTCAGATTGTTCCAAAGAGATGCTTTGAATCAACTGGCCATGTGATCTTAATATATTGTTTTTAAACATACTATATGTATGAACTAACAGTGCCTTTGGGAATGGGAACAGGCTCCATATCTAGGGAAGTTCTTGCCCAGGGGTTATTGATGTAACTTCTTGGTTCAAGTCACAGATATAGCGCGTGCGGAACAGATTTTCAGTAGGACACTGCTTTGAGTCCACAATCCTCAGCTGGGGTGGTTTGGTGGGAGTGGAAATTAGGAAAAAACAGAAATATGAATTTCTTGTGCCAGCACTGGATGGGGGTAGAGGGGTGGAAATAGATTCCACGCTTGGCTTCAAATTAAAATTCAGTTTCTTCAGAATAGTGGTAATGCATTAGAAAGGGAACAAATACTTGAATTCTCACTTTTAAAAGATGTTTTGGTGTTGACAGTGTTTAGGGTGTGAAAGCAAAAACCATGCCTTAATTCTAGCATTGAGAAATAATGTGGGCCACAAGTTTTTAAATCTTGTCTTCAGAGTACTTTCACATATATATTTCAAAGAACTATTTCAAAGGTTTAGGGCTAAGCTAACAGGTGCTTCCCATTTCCTAAGACATCTCTAGTAGCTGTCTTGCCATGGAAAACCTTTTAGGATTTCTATGCTTTTGTCTATACCAATTGATTGTATTTAGCCTAAATTAAAGTTTGTCCCCTCTTCAGCTATTGCTTTAAAGAAAAGAAAATCACTGGTGAACTGGCTGTATAATAGCTCAGGTGAGAGGATATGGCAATAACTGTGCAGAACGTAGGCTTCTTCAAATCAATGAGACTATATGCAGAATACATATAATTAAATATGTATAGAATTGAGACTCTGCTTGAGCAGATGCTCATACGTAGTGGGAAGACTGCTGAAAACAAGATTACAGGAAAAATAACTTGACTTAGCCAGAAGCTATTCTGTCCTGACTGAAGCTGGTGAAAATAAGCCTGAATTCCTGAGCTCACCACCAGTTACCAAACATTTCCTTATACTGGAAAAGATCATCATTGACCTAAAAAATTGTGTGCAGAGATGTAATGAAGACCCAAACTCTGCTGATGTGAACACAGTTCCTGGAATTGAAGTGAGATATTGAGTTTGGGCTTGAACACTTCAAAGTCTTCTTATGATCAACCAGGATACTGGCGTAGTAAAATACTTTACTTTTTAGATCCTTGTGTTATATAACTAAGGCCCTTGAATTTGCAATCTTCCCTTGTATAGCTTGAAATTTAGATATAATAGCAAATGCATATTTTTTCCTTTTAAAAGTTTTTGCCTGACTGCATTTGCCAAGGAAGTCCCATTTGCTACAGAATAGAAAACATACTTATCTATTTTCTTCCTGTCAAAGATGATTATCAGTATGACTTTACCAACAGCCACAGGTAGACCTTTGTTTTTATATGGAGTCCTGAACTCAGCGATGAACAACGGAGATTGTATATCAGACATCTCTGATAGCTCTTGCCACGTGCTAGCAACTTTCATTGTCTCTAACGAGCTCGTGTTTGTTTTCCCTACGTTTTAAATTATAACTTGATCTTAAACACTTTTTAAAGACTTCTTCTCTTAGATTGATGCAGTTTTACTCTTAATACAGCAGGTAATGGATGAAAAGTCTGTGTGAACCTTCTGCCATGTAAAAATGAAGAGAAAATCTATAGCAAAATGTAAGACCGGTGCCGTGACTGACAGTTTTATTAACAAGAAGATATGAGTGCAATCTTTGAATTTGGACTGCTAGGGCTGCTGCTCCCTGTGGACAACGAAGACACATAAATCTTAAAAAAAATAAAATAAAAAAAAAATAAATAAATAAATAAAAAAAATTCTTAACATTCTTGTGCCTACTAACTTTAAAATCGCATTTTATATTCAGGCCTTCAGGCCTGTTTGGGCACTTACTGCTTGAACAAGTGCATACAGTATCATTTGAATGCACATACAAAAAAAGCTTTTTCTCTGTCTTAAACACACTATTGCCATCAAACTCCCATAATAACTTTATCAATATGACTCACTAACAACAATCAGATCCACTGTGTGCAGTAATAAATAAAATAAATATTTAATAACCACCCACAGAAACAGATAAGGGATGTGCTTTCAGTATGACACGTGGGTATCCATCTTTACAGACATGCAGTCTAAGCGCAATGCAAAAGATCCCTCCCAGTGCTAGTGGTAATACAAGTAGCTGCAATCAGTTCTAATGTTCAGACAGATTGAGAATAATTCCAGACGCATTAGCAACAGCGAAAGAAATGCAGCAGGTCTTTAGCTAGTTTGAATATTTGAACCAAATTGAATAAGGAGCACTATCCATGTAACAGCATTGCAGCTTGGTTGCTGAAAGCCTCTACAACAGAATATGAATAGTTTCCAAGAAAAAACTACTGACTCTTGATTAGATGCAGTATTATTGAGGGTATAACATGCCCAGGAACTAAAGCTGTGGTGTTCTTAATTGCTACTTCTTCCTCAATAATAATAATAATTCAAAAACTTCTATGGCCAAAGGGCAGAAAATGTAGCAAAGATATAGCTAATAATTATCAAAACTGTGTAGCATTTTTTTTTTTTCAAAGATAACTATCAATAAAGGGAAATAGAGATCCAACAAATGGTAAGCAAGATATTTTATTTGCGTAGGCTTCAAATCCAGATTAAACACATACGCACGTAGGACACCTATCACACTAAGTGAATGCAATAAGATATATACGTAGACAAAACTATATTAATCAATTTTATATAAAACCTAGTATTATACTTCTCAGTTAACACAAGAAATCAGAACTTAAAAATAAATGCTGTTTCTTACCTCTTCTGGAACAGTATTTATTTTTTTCTTCCTAGTGGTAAGCTCGCTTTAGAGAAGCAAGGATTGCCTTCTGCTGTGTAACTGTGAGATCTGCTAAGCATAGCTTCATTCCAAAAGTTTTGCAAAGCTGAAAATTATGGGTCTTAGGGACTTCTATTGTGATCAGTGCTTGCACAGCCAGGAAGAAGAGATGTCTCGTTTAATCTGCACACATTCATTATAAATGGTCTGAACAGATAACCAAGAGAAGCCAATGCTTTAAGTTTAAAACATACTGGGAGGAATATAATGAATTCTTTATCCCGTGACATTGATAGCTCCTTTTCAGCTATCAAGCAGGCTGTGAGCTATCTCTTTCTTTCACAGAATAAGTGGACAATTAAACTCCATCTGAATAATTCAGATGTGCACCATGGATTCCCACATATTCTTCTCTGAGCAATTTCCAATCATAATGAAAGCCACAAAATTCTTTTTCTTGCTGTAGTTTTTCAATGATAGTGTGTGGAAAATCACAGTAGAAATTGGCTGTGCGTTGCACACCCTTAGCAGTCTTGTGGCGTGAACAGAGCTGTGATACTTTTACTCAACATTTCCTCGTGGTGAACTGCGTTATTTTAAACTGAATTGCTTGATTGGTAACTTCTTATTTTTTTTTTTTTATAAGTGGATTATGATCAAAGCCAAATGGTATTATTCTGAAAGTTGATTTTATTGTTCCACAAATAAGGGAAGGCTTAAGAACAGAGCAGAGGAACATCTGCCATATCATGGTCATCCCAGTGACCATGGTGGTGGTACTTGCTTTGAGTGTCTCAAGCTACTCTAGCCTTACCATTAGGTATAGCTCGCAGAGGAGCAAGTCTTGTTCCAGTAATCAGCAGAAATAGCTCCTGGAAGAAGGAAAAGATGGTAATCTCCTCTCGCAAGCAGGAGGACAGAAGTTTATGATGTAGTGAGGTATGACTTATACCTTGCTAAACACAGCCTTTGATATTTGAACCCACTTCCTTGCTTCACTACTTCCTGCCCTCGCGTTTACCCTTCAGGTTTCTTGTTTTGGTTTGCTTCTCTTGGGAGGACTGTGCCTTGGGATAATGGCCTCATTCTCGATTTAAAACAAAGAAAACCCTGTATCTGTGCCCTGTGAAGTGAATTTCTACGCAAAGTGTTAGCGTATGCAGCTGCTGCTGTCACTGTTACTATTTTATCCCTCACTGCCATGGTCTAAGGTGAGACGCTGTCTTCCATCCACTTAATTATTCACCTAATAATTGCTTAGATGAATAGTCCACTACTGAAGGAAATAAATCTGAATTGGGACCCTGTAGACTTCTGGTCTCTCATTGCCCAAACAATGGACCTGCACTGATCTTTTTAAAGCCAAAGATGGCTGCAGAGTAGGTTTATTTGTGAGCAGAGGGCATAGGACTGGAGCTCTTGTTGAAAAACATTTGAGCATGATTGTAACAATAGGTGCACGTACGAGGGCTGCTCCGAAAGTAATGCCTCCTGTTTTATGATGTTGTCCCACAACACCAGAGGTGGGTGTTGGTGGTACGGCAGCAGAGGCTGAACCTTCCCACCCATCTCCCGTTCCATGTTGTTGCCGTGTGACAGATGGCAGCAGAGGGGCACTCTGACCCAATGGCCTCTGACATGGGAGTGCGGGTGGAGCAAAGGGGTGGCACTGAATTCCTCCATGGAGACACAATGACACTCATTGACATTCATTGGCTCTTGCTGAACATTTCTGGAGCCCAAACAGTGGCTGTGAGCACAGTGAGGGGTGGTGGTGTGTTTCAGCAGTGGTAACAGTGGGGCACCTCTGCTGGTGCAGGTGTTTACAAGCACGGCATGCAGGCTCCTGTTCACCACTGGTGAAAATGCACAGCTAATGGTGGTGGCTGTGTTGATACATAGTGTTTTGTGGCTGAGAATGTGCTCTATCAAATAGTGCTATTGTGCTCTTTGTATCTGTTATAGTTTCCATAGAAACAAATAGGCCTTAGTTTTGGAGCAACCAATGGAGTTCATTGCAAGTTTGCCCACGTGGTGAGCTGGTTGGAATTGGGTAGGACTCAAGTCTAGCCTAAAAAAACTTGTTTAAATTTGATTAGTTCATGCAAATAAGCAACGTGAAGTCAGTGCTATGCTATCTAGAACACAGCAGCAAATTGGACAGGAGAATTTCAGATTATTAAGGAAATGAAGACACAAGCACCTCATGGGAAAAGCAGTGGGTCTGTTCTGGTTCTGTTCTTCTGGTTTAGGGGTGTTCCATCCAAGGGGGAGAATGTGATAGTGTCATACAGCACGATGAATGTAAATGTTGGTGGTAGTAGTTTGTTTTCTTTCAAGATGTCCAATAAAGTCAAAGCTGAATGTTGCAGACCATCACATCAAAATAAGTATTTTAAAATTAGAGGGAAAAGTGCACTGCTCTTCCAGTGTAAATCTAGAGATTCTGGATGTAAATTGACACAACAAGATAGATTTGATAGAGCCATTAAAAGCAAAGCAAGGCTGAAGGCTCAGAGTGAGCTTTCTTTCTGGGATGGCTCAGGCAGTTGTTGACACTCCACGGCTGCAGACACACTGCAATCAGGAAGCTAACATTAGCTTAGACAGGATGCATGAGTCAGGGATATTGAAACGAGATGAAAAACACGGTATTCGGGCATCTGCCACTCACCAGTTGCTGGGCACTGTTTGTGGTTCGTGCTGCTGATCGAAGCATACTGGAAAAGAAACAAAAATAGTTTAAATTGGGTTAAGAGCTAAGATCTCTCACGTGACTTACTGAAAGAGAGAACTGTGTAGTGGGAAGGGTGTGCCTGGAAGGGGCAGAAAGGGAAAAGCTCCAAGTAGAGCGTTGCCCTTTTCTTCCACCAGCCCTTGTGTCTGTCTGTCCTGGCTGGTGATGTTTACCAGTCTGAAATATTGAGCACAACCTGATGAGCAAAGCCTGTGCAGTCCGAGAGCGGCAGCCTACAGTTTGCTGTTTTCTTTTACAGTGGGTTATCTTCTGGATTACCCCTCAGCACCTGTAGGTATCCAAACCAGACATCATAGCATGGCCCACTTATTTATATGGCTTCATTTGAGCTGGATTAAAAACTAGAGATCCTAATGACCTTGCTCAGGTTTAGTAACAGCAATTTCTTTCTCTGAACATGCTCTGCTTTTGTGACAGTGTTTGAGGTATTTGTGCTGATGGATGAAACAGTTCAACAGCACTGAGCTTTGCATTTAACACACATTAACTATAAGAATTTGTTGTGAGCTTTAAACTGAAGTTATATTAGGAGCAAAAGGGAACTACTCAGTCATGAATTGGCTCTGAGCAGCCAGTTCAGATAAACACACAAAATGTTGTGCTGCTGCTGCCATCCTGAGCCCCAAACCTTCCTCTGAGATACAGAATGTGAAATGATTTTTGAAGTAATTTGACAGGCTGTATTTAAATACCTTTTCCTTTGCATTTTTAGCATCTGTCAGAGAAGACATCTGACTCTTCCTTTGTTACATTGTTCCTGTATCAAAAATAAATTCACTGAATTTTTGCTTCTGACCTATGCAAGCTGTTTTGGCATGCCTGGCATTTTCTAGGGGCAAGTTGTTCCAAAACGCTGTAGACTTTTTTTTTTATTTCTGTGTCATTTTTAACCCACTCAGATCTGTTAGATAACTTTACCATAAAATGATGCTCTGAATGTGCTGAGGCTTGTCTCTTGTTAGTGAAAAGATCTATGCAGTGGTGAAATCTTCTTTTCTTATGATTGAAATTTATTCCTACTAAGAAAATGGATTTCAGACATTTCCAAAATAACTTGGAAAAACAGTGGAGAAAAACTACAAAGTAGGACTGTCAGATGTTTTAAGGCTTACCGTAGGAACCTGTCTGAAAACAGGCCTTGTGCTTGCTGTCCCAAAAGTCTCATTTCCCTGGTTTATATCTTCTAAAAGCTAAAGCTATTTCTAGTTCAGACTCAGGATTGCAGTGCTTCCACCTGCTTTACCTCTTTCTCCTTTACCACAGAAATAATGAAAGCACTATTTGCATTTATCTGGCCAACTAAGACCTAGTCTGAGGAGTAGGACTGACTGACTGGGTGTACATGGCGGTGATTTCAATCCATTTTACGTATATTCTTTCAAATTTATAGGCTCTCAGTTTCTTAAAGCCCTTTTGGCCTATTGTTTATATATTTAAAAAAAGTCTTATCTGACCTTTGTATTTACATAGCCTAATGGATTTGCCTTTCAAACACTGATCATCAACGGAGGCTATCTTTGATCTCCCTAGCTATATCATGGTTTTATCTTGTGAATGAATTCTGCAGCTTTAGTGATGAATTTCTGACTGGGAACATCACAGGGACACATTTTAGGGGTGGCTTTAACTGTCCATGTTGCTAACATAAGCAAAACCTCACAAATATTGTTTAGAAAAACTGCTGAACTTTTAGCAGAAACGCGTTGATTATGTTTACTTTATCTCAGAAGCTAATAGTGTATGTTTGTTGCTTACTGCATGCCTCAAGTTAAGTGTTTTCTTTGCCTTATAAGGTAGGTTTTTGCTCAATAACTGCCTGACACTTCATTTAACTCGATGGGTACAGCCAAGCGGTTTGCCAAATTACGGTTAGGACATCTACTGTTGAGAATATTTATTGTAATGCAGCTCAGTTATGTGGAAAACAACGGTTAAATGATGTGACTGTGACTGTTTTATGGTGCTGTTTTACATTCGGTAGTAGCAGTGCTTCTTTGAAGACTTCTAAGGTTTCCTTTTTGTTGCTTCTAAAGCAGTTTCTTTTTTTTCCGCTGTTTTCCAAAGCACCCAAACATCCAACCCTTCATATGACTAAACCCAGAAACCGTGTAAAACATTATTCCCTACAGTCTTTTCAGTAATGTAGTAATTTGCGAGATGCTTCTGAAAGGCTTTCTTGTATGGTTTTTATATGTTTGGCTTTGTATGGTTTCTATATGCTGCTGTATTTTGTAATTATTCTGATAAATTTTTAAAATGCATTTCAGGAGGGCTCAGTCTTTTGCTGTGTCACGGTGGTGTCTGGCGTATATGAGGCATGAAGGCAAAAGCAATATATTCAGGTAGCTCTTCATCCTGCCAGTCGCTGAGGCGAGTGGTTCAATGGGCTGTGTCCACCAGCTGACAGGCAGCAGGGAGTAGTGTTGGCTCAGCCTGCCTTCTTTTCTTTTTAATTCTGAACATTTTCTCCACCTCTCATTCAAGTCAAGGAATTGGCTTGAAACGACTTGAAATCCTGTATTCTTTTATATCCACATCCGACATCGGGTCGTACTGGCTTTCGGTTGGGAAGGTGAAAACAGAACCGATGATCTGAAAGAACAGTGAGATTCAGGACTCCCTTCTCTTGTGGAAGAGTAATCCCAAGGAATGGAAATCAGAGTAAATGGTGATGGATGTTAGCCACGCCTCTTCAGTTAGTTCAGGACTGAAAGTAGGAGCTATTGCTGCTTCCTGCTATTTCTATGCAGACTGTGCATCTCCAGGGTCTGACCTTTCTTTTGACACTGGTGGACCCCTGCAGTTTTCTATAACTAGTGAAAAGATCTCTTCCTGGAAGCAGCCTGATGCGCACTGCGTTATGGCAGTGATGAGCACATATGAAAGCTTGGAGGCACATGTCAATGATGGCCTCAAGAAAAAGCCACTGGCAGATGATACCAGCCCCTGACCTAGGTTGGGCCACTGCCATTCTCCAATCTGAATGTGTGGTTGGCTGGGCTGTGCTAGAATTTGGGCCTGAGACTTTCACTTGTTACACGTTTCCTCTTGTGATATTATCTTCTGGTCATTCATTGATTGTACTGTGCACTTCCACACACAGTTTTGGTGCTCCATCCATGAGTGGCTGCGTCTCCCAGATTGCTTCTGAACTGAAGCAGCTCTAGAATTGGAATAATGAGGCAGCTGGGATTTTTCAGTTGTTTTGTTTAGGTTTGGCTGCTTTTCTCTTTTGCTTGTTTGTGCTCCTCCAGGACTAAGAGAAGCCCATTGCTAGTACTGTTATTACCACTATTTATTCTACTATCACTATCAAAATGTTCAAGGCTTATACATTTAATAAATGTCATCTAAAAGGAAAAAAAAAGTGATATTTCAGTGGATCTTTTCAAGTATTCAGATAGAAAAATCTATATTTGATTTGTTTTATGCATCATCACGGAGCCTTTCTGTGTTCTCTCCCAGCCTCTGATTTAGCACACACAGATAATTACATCTCTTATTTTCCTGTGAGAAGTCTGAAGCGGTTGGTTTGGGTAGAGCGACTAGGCAAAACATGAGAGGTACAAAGGGAAAAAATAAGAACTAGGTATTTGGATTCCAAAAAATAAAATACAAAACTGGAGCCCTTCATTTGATCTGAAACATGAATACAAGTTCATTTTGAGTTTACAAAGCTGAGAACACTGGCATCCTTCAAATGCCTTTGGAAAAGCAGCCAATTCAAACTTCCTGAGAGTGGAGCTTGTGGGAAGTGGCTTAACGCATTAGGAAAGTGCTTTGAACTCCACACAGAATAAGGTATTCATGCTCAAAGATGATCCTTATGCCTAGTGAAGGAAACTACAGATTGTGAAATATTTTCAGTATGGTTTGACGTATGCCAGCGTTACAGCGATGTGCGCAACTCTTCAAAATATTTTCATCACAGAATGTCTCATTAAAGGAATCTATTTTTCCCTGGGCAAATAAGGAAATGGGAAAGAAGATCTTTGAGACATTGCAACCAAATATTCATCCTTACAGACTCTTTTAACAAAGTAAACTTTAAAAATTGACTTGACCAGACTAAACTTAAAAAGAATCTGGGGAGGGGGAAGGAACACAAAAGACATACAACTATACCCTTGGAACCTTACACAAGGTTACATAAAGGCCTACTGTATGAAACATGCTCTACAGGGACCTGTAAGGTATGTAGAGCCTAAGAGAAGGGCAGGCATGAAAAGTGTTTTTTCCCCCAGACAGGCATCAAGTTAGCAGCCAGAGTGCCACCGGTCAGCTGAAACTGCGTGTCAGGACTCCAGCTTGGGTCTCTGCCATCTGTGCTTCTGGTACACGGAGCCACAGATACCAGCACGGTTTCTTGTGAAGATTGCAGTCCAGTCACCCCAAACAGAAATAAAACTCTGACAGATTAAACTCTTGCACTTTTTTAAAAACCATCATTTTTGAAGGTTTGTCTTAGATCTGCAGTGGTGTAAGTTAGGTGGGCAGTAGGTTGCAAACAGATATTCTAAGCATGGAGGTGCTGCCCTTGAGCTGTAGGGTATTTGCTCACTAAGGAGTATGTTCCTATATACTTTGGAATAAAGGCAGATTGTCTGCCCACAGTAAATCATTAAATATTCCCCCAAGTTGAGCTGAGTATATGCATAATTAAAACTCAAAGCATTTGTTGTCTTCTGAAAAGAATTGTTACTATCTGAAAACATTTACAAAATATATTAAGGGAACAGACTTCTTGGTGTGTATTTCAAAACTAAAAATTTCCTTTAGAGTTGGGCACACTTATGCATGTGCACAAATGTATCAAGTACAGGTAATTATCTGTAGTGTTTAAAGACTTGTTCCTGAACATGGATGAACCTTGGTGCATGGAATCCATTAGCAAAAGTTGACGTGTTCCTGGTGTGTTCCTATGGATTAACTCCTTGAATGACAGCTTTCAATCTGCCTTGTGCGTAGGTGTGGCATACCAGCACGACAGAAGCCTGGCAAAGAAAGCAGTGAAAGATGCAGAGAAAATAAAGGCCTGTCGAGAGTGCAGGGAAGAACCATTTCTGTTTGTGACTTGTTGAAGCCACGAGCTCCGTGCCATGTTTTTTGACTGTTGGTTCAGAAGGTGAATCTAGCTCGCCACTAGTGTGTTTGATGTTCAGAGCTGCAAAAGACACTCTCTGAATTGCTTTTCCTATCATTCATCTATCTACAGAGGCTTCTAAAATTGATGATTAGAAACAAGCATCTAATAAATGATAGGATTTTTTTTTCTATTCAGACCATATCATAGGTACCATTGGATCTATGTGTGGTTGGACAGCTTTGTGCATTGGCAGTGTGTGTGTGTATATATATTTATGCAAAAATATCTAAGAAAATTCAAATGTTCCTAGGCATGTCAAGTTTTTTTGTTTGGTTAATTATTGCTTTTAAGGTTTTACTTCCAGTAATCAGGGCAGGTGTGTCTATTTTTTTCACAGATTGCTTGGACTCCCCAAGATGATAGAACAGGTTTTTCTTGGTAAATAAAAGACTGGGGGGGGAAGAGTCTAATACTGTTCCTGTGGATAAGGCAGCAACAAACTTCCAGGCAGTAGCAAAGAGACTGATTTCTCATGTGACTAAATGAAAAAAGGACTCTAATACAGCAAATAAAAACTAAATTCTCTTCTAGAGTGGGGAATAAGGTGTGATCAGCATGTTACATGTAACCATTGCTTGTCATTGTTCAGAAACAAATCTCAGCAAGAGTTCTGATTTCTCCTTTCCTCTCAGCCTCAATCAAACCTCAAATTCTTGCTTATTTCTGGATTCAGAGCTGTTCAGAAGAGTCGTTTTTGACTACTGCTACTTGTTTGCTTTCACCAGCTTTGTTGGAAATGCAATGCTGTTGCATGGACTGAAATCAGATAAGAGTGTTTTGTTCTCTGATACTTAATGGACGCAAAGGGAAGATTTACCATTGTTTTTATAACTCCATCTACAAAAGTTCTTGAAACAAGAAAGCCCTTTGCAGCACCTCCTCTACTGAAAGCAATGCGAGTATGTTCTGTTGCTTTTCAAGTAACGGAATTTATGAGGCTTTGAATGTGGTGAAGCTTTATTGGAAGGATATCAAAGGCCTCTGTGACTTTGTTTTCCATCCACGGTGCAAAGGCCCTTCACGGACATTGAGCAAGGGGCTGTAGCACTCCCTGTGCTCTATCAGAATATCAGCAATACACTTCACTGAGTTCCCAGCAGTAATCATGATCTGAAATTACAGTTTAATGGCATTCAAAAATCTATTGTGAGAGTCTCATCAACATGCAGTAGCTTGGCTCAGCTGTCTGTTGTTTGGCTGGTTTCTTAATAGGGAAGAAATTCTACTGCAATTGAGACTTTCGCAAACTAAGATGTTCCTTTAGGACAGAGCTACAGGTGAGCGCAGAAGCTTAGCTCAGAGCTGCCTGCTATAACATTTTCATGAGCATCAGAATAAAATCGAAGTGGATTTGTGATTCTAGGTTTCAGAAAATGCATGCAAGTCTCGTGTGTGTTGAAAGAGAGGTGTGTTCTTCCTGTTCCGCAGTATTAAGGGACACAACCTTTCAGCCATTCTGTAACGTGTGGTAGATGCAGCTTCGTTTATCCTTCTTCACAAGCTCTTAGATGTATCTGGGAAACAGCTTAAGAATTGTGCTATAAGAGACTCTATATCAGATCTTTTTTTTTCTTTTTTTTTTTT
>WBMW01006394.1:3794-24797 GCA_013396635.1 Penelope pileata | reverse complement strand
TTTTTTTTTTCCCTTTTTCCCCTCACCCAGTATCTTGTGGTGGTGAGGGAAATATTTTGGGATTTGTATGTGCATGTGGTAACCATGAACCCCATGCACTCTTAGTGCCTTGGGAGCAGTGAACTGATCTGTTCTCGCCTATGCATATACCTCCCAGAAAGGTACAACTTCCATGGAACTCATTCAGCCTTTCCCAAAGTTAACTGTGAATTCAAAGAATCCAGTAATTCAGACTCATAAGGATCTGAGCAAAAGCTGCTTGTGTGGGTGAGGTAGGAGGCTTCGTTTGATGTGTTTCCATCTTCCTTGCCTGGATGTGTCTGGCACCAAATATGTTTTCTATGCCATGCTTCAATCTGTTTTTCCAGCCCTGAAAGTCGCTGTTACTTGCCTGCTCATGCCTGGCTGGCCAGCAGTTGCTGTATAAGAGGAAGCCCCTAAGGCTGCTGATACTGCATCCTGACCTCTTTTCTGCCAGCAGGATTGAGAAGGAAGACACTAAACTGGCATCCTTCCATGCCTGTTGTAGCTTTGGCCAGGTCTGCAACAACAACTTAAGAGTTTCATGCTTGTCATAGAAAGCATTTGGGCACTCAGGCTCCTGTCACCAAAACCTGTCCTGTTATATCATGGGTGTCCAGCCTTTTGGCTTGCCTGGGTCGCATTGAGTGAAGAGGAATTGTCTTGGGCTGCGTATGAAATACGTAATATAGTTAATGTATATAACCAACAAAACTTTATTTTTTAATAATATTTTAAAACATAAAAAAGAGCAACACAACCACAAAACTGGTAGGATATTTGACCTTGTCTTTGCGTAACCAATGCCACCACAATGGCTCGGCAGCAGGGAGCAGGCTGCATTCAGGCCGTGGGGTGGACATGCCTGTGTTGTATGCTGTGAATGCTCACTGTCTGTCTCTGTAGCCAAAAACAACAAATGAGACAGGAAATGGCCAAGGAAAGAAGAACAGGAAAAGCAGAACATTGTTTTTGCTAAAAGCTAACATATTTGAATGCAATTTGTCACTGAGAATAACAGTACATGTTAATAACACTACCTGACACAGGTTGACATAGGGGATGGGCGTCCAACCTTTTGGCTTGCCTGGGCCACACTGAGTGAAGAGGAATTTGTGTTGGGCTGCATATAAAGTATGTGATATAAAATGTATATAACTAAGAAAACTTTGTTTTAACATACTTTTTATTAAAACAAAAAAAAAAAAGAGCAACAAAAACATAAAACTGGTGGGATATTTGACCTTGTTTTTGCGAAACTAATGCATCGGTCTGGTTTGATGGAAGTGGCCGCAATTCTCACTGAGTTCTCAAGGTGTTCGTTAGAGATGTTTGAGAAAATACAGCTCTTCCTGTGCTATATCCTTGAAAATAGTTGTTCATAAATGTGCGTACAGCCAAAAAGCAATGATGTGAATAAGGTGTGATTGTGAAGCAAGGGATCTGTTTCTCTGGTAAGACAGGGCTTGTAAAAAAGTCCAGCAGAGAGACATGATCAAATTTTTCTTAGAGTTGAATAGCTGATTGCAATTCTATGCATTCCATTTGAAAATTTGCAGGTCAAGCATTTATGTTGACTGAATGCAGAGTTGCAAAATTACCAAAAAATTGATGCTTTTTCCAGTAATCTTGAAACCTCTTTTCAAATTCCTTTATCAAAACAGAAAGCAAGGCTGTGTATTTTTTGCTGTTCACAGGACAGTGTTTAGCTAATGTATCAAAATGCATAAAGTTATTTGCATAACTTGAGGAGAGTCAGAAAAGACAAATACCAACTAAAGGCATACACAGTAAGCAACTAGGTGCAATTCTTTTCATCTGCTTGCATGAAATCCAGTTCTGCATGTGTGCTGTGATGAGAGGTGAGAGAAGCATTATCCATGTATCCCTCAGTATTTCAAAACAAAAGCCTGTGATGAAATTCTATTTGATCTTGCACGTTCCTTCTTAATGTTATTTTGTGGGAGGTTGCTATAAAGGAAACTGGAAACAATTCTACTTGTGGCATATATCTAATTTATTATGTGATTGATTTCTGAGATATTATAGACATTTGTACTTGGTTTGCATACTCCCTCAGTGAGGTCATTCTTTTCCCATAGCCTAATTACTTTCCTATTGCTTGAGCTGTTGGTCTCCACCTGTTAGGAAGCATGCTTAAGGTAACGTAGGAGGCTTTTATCTTGACGTGGAGAGCCATGCTTTTTTCCTCATGGAACGTACTAATTGCAAGTTGAGACTTTTCATGGAAACAGTTCAGTTTTGATGATGTGATTATGGACCAGTTTCTTGTCTATGAAGCTCCAAAGAGGACTTGTGGTGGTATTTTTGTTAATTCATTCTTGGCCTGGAAGAAAGAGAGAAAAGATTTGATACAAAGAAAAAAAAATAGTCCTGAATGCAGTAAGCAGAATACATTTTCACTTGAAGGACATTTATTTGGCAGCTTCCATGAGGCTGTTTTCTCCTAGTCTAATACCCTCTGCCTGCATGCAGTTTATAGTCAAAATAACCGTTTTGAACGCTTGTTTACAGTTGCTCTTTGCTTGAACAGCACCTAGTGTTGAGAAGCTTGTACCCAAAATGGTTTTCTACATCTTTCTGTGCTCCCATAACAGGTGAGGTGTGTCACATAACCTGTACAAAGCCTCCCAAAGGGAAAGGTGGCCAGCCAGTGTGTTCTGGCTGTGACTGCCCCTGACGTGCTTTCTTTTCTAATATTTTTGTCTCAGTTTGACCTTCCCTTATGTTATGACATTTATTACAGAGGGAGATACTTTAAGAAATAAACCCTCTGAAATAACATCACTTACCAATATTCCTAGGGAGGCTGACTGAGAAAGGACAACCAAGTGTCAACACAAATATCGTTTGAAAGGATGAAATAAAGGAGAGAAAGGATGAAATAAATATCATTCTGTGACAACACTTAAAAAGATGTTTTTATGCAATCTTTTCTTCTGGTACTTTATTTTAAGTACTGTATCTAAAGGGATAGCTTCTTCTAAATTCACCCTGCTTTGAAAAACCTAGACTTCTTTTTTTAATATCCTTCTGGTTGTTAAAATATAATGATCTCCCACTTCACAGAGTGGATGAATAAAGCTCATTTTAATGGCAAGAAGAAGAAAGAAGTAAGACCTCAGATTGAAGCCATATAATACAGAGCTAGTAAACACATCAAATGCAATTAGGAGCTAAGATATACAGATCCTGGTCTGGGTCCATCCTGTTCATCTGAGATGGGGGAAAATACACTCCCAAACGAGTGACTGTCACTCACCAAGCTGTTCATCTTCTCTTTTTCCATGCTGTACCTGTTCTTTTGGGAAAGTGTTTATGTCATCCAAAGCCAATAATTTGCTTGCATTTCAATACCTAAAATGCTACTTACAGGTTCTGCTGACTAACTTGGCTTTATTTTTAAACAAAATAAAACTTAGCTTTGTGTTTTGTACCATTGCCCGGAGTTGTGTGTATCAATAACCATAATTAAATGATGAAGGAAATACTGCATGCAGCATGAGTTGGTACACAGTAGTACTTACGCAAAGCGTGCGGTAAGCATGTCTGCAGGTTCTTTATTTTTTTTCTTGGAGGCTCACAACACTGGGTTGGTAAGTTTGTTAGTTTTGTTTCAATAACTTTCTACTTCATTGGTTTTTACCCAAAAAAAGTTTTAAGCTTCTCAGCTGCTCACAGAAGCTTTCCATTAACAAATTGTGATACAATAACGCATGTAAATGCCTTTATCCTGATTTCTTTTTTTGTCCCATTGCAATTCTGAACCATAATATTCATAATGCTTAATAAAATGAACTAGGACATCTAAATGAATGCAGTTTCCTAAAATACTGCTCAAGTATCAAAATGTGTTTAATAGTCTTCCCTCATTAAGAAAAAGATGAGAGGATTAATAACGGTTACACTTGAAAATGACGTTCATATTGTTCCACTTGAATGCTGATGCTTCAATCATAGTGAAGGAAACAGATTTGAGAAACTTTTTGGCCCAATAGATGTATTTGATTCACAATGGCTTCTGGGACAGTATTTCTTAATGTAAGGAAGGATTAAGATCCACTTACCTTGCTATGACTGTCAGATGTTCGGACTCTCCAGGCATTGCAGTTAGCCAGCTCTCCCACCTGAAATTCTGCCTCTTCTCTTCTGAAAGCGTAGGCTGTGGTAGGGAGAAGGCAAGACTGATGGTAAATTTAGTTCACATTGTGGATGAGATGCTAACAGCTTTTGTAACCTGTTTTTGTTGACTGTTGTTTCAACCTATGCTAAGTAGCTCCAGATGTTGAAGCGTATTTCTGCAGAAGGAATTAAAATGGAGGCCTACTTTCATCTCACCTTTTTCTACACAAATTTACCACATTGTTTGGTAAAATAATGAGAATGAAGTTAATATGTATGTTTACAATATATTTACGTATCTATCCTTAATACTAAGAACTGATGAGCTAGATTTAAGACTTCAGACTAAAATGTTAGAATTTCTCTTCTTGGTATTCTGTCAGTAGCACATGGGAACAGAACAAGCACCTCTTCTGGTAAGCTTGCTGTGCCACAGAGGGCTGCCCTGCAGACTGTTACTAAATTTGGTGCCCTGCATTACTAAATTCAGGCTTCTTAAGGGGCATTTTGCTTGTCACTTCCTAATTGTTTCCTAGACCTAAGTTGTAAGGCAGCTGGCATTTGTGATATTTAACTATTGTACTAAGAATTTAATACAGAGTGATAAAAAAAAAAAAGACTGTATGTGTGATGGAGAATAATCATTTTGTACTCATCTAGGTTTTTGGCACCCAAACTGCTTCTCTTTACACATACTTTTGCATAAAAATAGAAATTGAATTTAAAATTTGTGGCATCACTTCCATTGTAGGTGCATATCCCAAAAAAGCACAGATGTTGATTTTAATATTCAGTAGTAACTGGCCTTGCTGTTATTTATTAGATAGTATGCATTCCTCTTGATAACTGCACATTAGGTGTTGTGGCTAACAGAGTAATTGTTACAGACTTACTCAAAGCATTGCCTTTGTAGGTCAGAAATGCGCACCAGACCTACATTATACTCATGTCTAAATATGGAGGAGGACTAATTCACATCATCCTCAAATACACCAGTTCCTGCCAATGGCTTAAAGCAATGGTGACTTGGCCTGATGGAAGTCTCCACTCCTGACAGCTAAGCAATTTTTCCTTTTCATGCACTCGGTCCTATTTAATTTCGTCAGCTTTGCAGACTACACAAGCTGCAAACAAAATTGGGATAAACTTATCTACACTGTAAGTGCAATGTTCTTATCAGATACAGCTACTTACGGTCTAAGAATGACAGAAGCCATATTAAACACGTAATAGACTTCCCAGAAATCCATCCAGCGTGTGATGTCTTCTAGGAACCTAGGTCAGTAGGAATTCTAGCAGCGTGGTTAACTTTGGACTTTCCTGGTTGTCTCTTTTCATCATTGTTGTAGTATTTGTTACATACTGCTAAAACAGAAAAGAAGGATACTTTTGGTTTTGAAAAAACAGATACAGGCTCTCTCTAATGTGCCATATTTCCTTTTAAGAAGTTATAGTAAGTTGTAGGTTGTTTCCAACATCATTTGAGAAGTCATTAAGAAATGAGGGGGTAGGAGGAGGATCAGAAATGATATGAGCTTATTTGCTATACCTACTGTAATAAAAACACATGAAAAAAGTTTCCCAGTGAAAAACACCCGGATTCTTCTCTGGGAAACTTTGTACTCAGTTTGCAGTTGCTCTTTAGATCTATATTTAGAAGTAAATCTCTGCCACGTCATCTGTGTGCACATTTGCCTTTCTAAGGAGCCATGTCACTGATGAATATCTTTCAGATCAATCACCAACCGTAGAATGATGCTGCATGGACAAGCCCTAGATAATACTCCACAACCTGTGACTAGGCAAACATACTTAAGCTGGAGAACTAGCTAATCTATTTAGTACTCACCCTCAGGAGAGCTAACAAGTGGACAGAGGATCTCACTCCTTTGCTCTTCTTTTTCTGATAGTACAACTCTTCCTTGCTTCTTTTAAAAAAAGATTTGGCACATACTTTGTACTTAACATCTAGTACAGTTCAAAAAATTTTAAAGAAAAAGATGGCAAAGCACTGACTGTTTAGTGTCTTAGATATTTTCATAACTTAGATACTTTCATACTTTTTTATGTGAGTAAGGAGCAGCAACAAACCTAAAGTAGAAATGATGACAACAAATCTGGGAGGAAAAAACCACACTGGAGATAAGAGATTAGGTGCTCACAGATGCTTTGACAAATAGGAGCTGACAACAGCCTGTATGCCTCAATTCATAACAGAACTGTCAAATTCTAGAAGGCCTATGTTTAGCACTGCAACTAGACACCTTTCCTGCACACACTCCTTTCCTCCAACACGTTAGAAATGCCTGCCTTTTATTGCTCTTCGAACAACTACTGTGTTCCTTTAGGCTCCATGGCATATTCACATCCAGAGAATTTCCGCTGAAGATAGGTTTTTCTCCTAGACAGTTCTTTTTTTTTTTTAAAGAAAGGCTAAAATAGCATAAAATTGATATAGTACATAGCTGATTTAACCTATTGGTGCTCAAACACAAACATGTCTGAGCAATTATTGCCTGAAAATAATGCTTTGCTGTTATAAAGGGGCTAGTCTAGATTGCACTGTACAACAGTCACAGAGATTACATTTCCTGTGTGGCCTGTTACTGAGGCTAGATTTGATAAGGAAGCTAGTAATAAGTCTCCTGAGCGTAGGAGAGGGTTTATGTAGGATTTTCTCCACCAAAATCTTATAGTACTTGCACATCCTGAACCATAACTTACAGTGCACTTGAGTCCTGACATTGTAATGCATAGAGCAGAATTATTCTCTCAAAATCGGATTCTCTAGGAACGTAAAAGAGTGGAAAAGCCCAGCAATGCTCCGTTATGGAAAGCACATAAATGTAGGAAGGCTGGCCAAACAGGGAAAAGACTTTTTCCAGCTCCTGCTGTTGAATCTAACTCAATATCATTACTTTGCCTTGCTTGGGGAAAGGTCATTTATTTTTGCCATTTTAATAAGACTATCCAGCTATCTACTTCAGTTTACTATTTCAAATGCTTTTCCAAACACAAACTAATAGTCCCTCTATCCTGCTCCCCTTTTGACAGTGTTTGAGTCACACTTGTTCATGTTTTAGATTTCTAGTTCTTCTACTTCTTGGTCAAATTCATATCCTCAAGAAGCATCTCTAGTTGGTCAGAGACAGAATGTCCATTCATTTATTTAAACATGCCTTCTCTAAGGCATATATCCATATATATGGATATATATGGATATACTTAGGAGCTGAAGCCTTTATTCATGAGTGCATCACACAGTACTAGACTGTTTATTAAATGCTCTGAACTTTTTTCCCTACAGTTCTCAGCCTTTAAATCCAAGCTTCACCCTCCTCCATCTTTATTTACAGATGCTGCTTTCTATTCTTTTCTCTGCCGCTTTCCTGAAGTGTGATACACTTCAGAAATACAGGTAGGTGTTTCCAGTGCCAACACACTGCTTTGAACAGTCTTCCATTTCTTACTGTTTGCATCGTATTTTAATACTTCCAGTACACAGTGTAGCTACTTAATTTGGTACCTGCGTTATTTGTCTCTCTTGTTCCAGCACCACGTGTTCCAGTCCCCCAGGAGTGTGTAGCGTACTTCAGAAGTGCTCTCTTCCAGCACAGGATGTTGGGCTGTGTTCACAGTGTTCTGGAAGACTCTTTCTGATCCTTCAATCCATTCTTGTCTGGTGAGTTTTGGGATCAGAACTGCTCACTTCATCCCCCGGATGTTCATTCCTTGAAAATAACTGTAACAATTCATTAAAACAATTAGGTACTCTGTTAGAGCACTGGTTGCCTACAGCCATAGGCTAATGAGACTTTCTAACAGGAGCGTCTTGCAGGGGAATAAAAACTGTGGATCTCAAAGTTCCAATTCTGGTCCAAGTGATTACTGAGCACGTACATTACATTGCAAGATAATACAATTGACAAAGAATGATTTTATATTTCCAAGAGCAGAGTCATCAAGAAGAAATACTATTTTCCTAGTACAACAGCAAAGATTACAAAGACAAAATTGATCATCTTTAGGGAAAGCAATACTAGCCAACTGAATTGCTGAATGTTGAAACGATCTTTAATACACACATGTAGAGTTTGCTTTGGGAAACTGAATGCATAACTCTCTTAGCCTGAGCAAGATGCTATATAAAAAACAGAGAAAAAGAAAGCAGTGAATTCTATCTTTGGATCTCTCTTTTTATAGAAAAATGGCTACCAGACAATGCATACTATGTTGATACACAAGATTTATTTTATATAAAAATATAGATTATATCTGTATTATGTATATATATTATCAATTGTATGTATACATATTTGATATTCAAAATTAAAGAACAATAATTCCTTGTTTTCAGAGAGACTGAGAAACTTTGAACAGCTAGTACCTGTTGAACTCTGAACTAAGTAGTGAGCACAGCAAGAGCTCAGCTCTGGAGTTAGGTACCTGTGTTCTCTTATGGGAGAGAGATGCCTCACACAGCAGTTGGACTACAAATTAATGAGCATTATCCTAGTGGAAATCAATAGTATGCATTTTCTTTACTAAAAAGCTACAGTTTTTTGAAGTGAAACTGAATCACTAGTTCTGAGCTCCATTAATTTTTATTCTGTTTTTTTTTTGATGGGCTACTAATTATTTCTCACATTTCATAGTAGGCATAGTGATTTTTCCACAAGCAGAAACAAAAGAACAGTTCTTGTCTCAAATAAACACTTCCTTTATGATATTTATGAGACTGAGAAACTACTTATAAACCTGAGAGACAAAGCTAATCTCAATGACTATGAGACACAAATGCTATTTCTGACACCTCAAGGTTAAACAGAAGGTAAAGGCCCAGAGCCTCCTTTTCACTATTTGTTCATTACCACTCCTTATGGTTAATACCTTTAGGATTTCTTACACCTTACATGGCAATGTTCAGCCTTATCTCAGTAGGACCAGAGAGCCATCCCTAAGCAATTATTAAGCACACACATTTAGCATTATGGTGTATGGATTCAACAGATTCACTATTAACATACCAATAAGCCAAACTTTTTCCTTAATAAGTACTAAGACTTAGTACAATTTAAAATTTTTAAAAAACACCTTTTTGCATCACTTAAGAAAAGCAACTTTTTCTATTTATCGAGCCTGGAAACCTATACATAATAAATTTATATATTATCAAATATACAAATTAGACACTGTTAGTTCCCAGCAGTAGTTTTTTTAGGTTAAGCTACGACAAAGTTTTGAAGATATACTTGCTTCATGTCCTAAAACGGTAGGTAATAAGACACTTCTTGGACCTAGTCTTGGTTATGTTATTCTAAGGCTTTGTCTAAGGTGAGATTTTTCATTCCTTAGGAGTTTCTGTACACTATTGTTAAATGTGTTCAATTTCACAGGTAAGTGCAATAGCAGAAATTTGGATTGAAAACTTGAATGAAAATACTTGTTAAAAAACCCTTGTTTGTTCAAAAGAAAAGTGGGAAGTAAGATATAGGTGCCTAATGTGAGAATGAAATGGAATCCAAAACTGAAATTTTTCAAAAACCCTGTATTACTATGCTTTATGAACCTGAAATGCTGTGGTCCTTAGCCCTTCCCCTTCAAGGTTTTTTAAAATTTTAGCCTTTGAATGTTTCCAGATGCATCTCATTTTGCTAAGGACTGAGTGTCCCAACACAGGAGAAAAGCAAAAGAAACTGAACTTTGTCTGTTTTGCATGCAATTTTCCATTTACTATCTTCACTTAAAGCAGACAGCAGAGATATAAGAACAATAACTAATCTTGCTATTTTGTTTAAGCAACCAGGAGTCAACACACACCTGTATTTTTACTAGCAAAGCGGAAGTGATGACTAAACATGTCCCATAATTGAGCATTGCCAAAAGCATTGACATACTGAGCTGCAAACTTTCTTGTTTATGCCACATATGATGTGACTTGGGTTTCACAAGCAAGTTTTCCCTGAATCTAAAACCCTGAAAGCTTGTTCTGGTGCCTGTGGTCAGACCACGAATGTTGTGCAAAAAATCAGAATGGGGGAGGATATTCCATTTCTGCTTTTTGAGACAGTGTCTTTGCAACAGCGAATGTTAGATGCATACAGCCTGAGAAACAGCAAGCAATGGAAGACTGATGAATTGCCATCCAGGAATGGTAGTGGTGCAAGTTCTCATTTTCAATTCCTGCTCTCAAAACTAAACATATTGCTTCAGCTACTTTTTAAAATAAAATGCTGACATAGTTCAGGATACAAGAATCAAAGGCAGCTCTTCCCCAGCCCAGATAGATGACAACTACTAAGATAGTAAATTGCCACATACCTTTTGATGATCCGATCCCCCCTCGGGTTTACTGAACAACACGTTGTTTTTCTACCTAGCAGGCTGGTGCAGCTTCAAAACAAACGAAAAGGGGTGGAGTTCTCACTTTCCAGGATAGCTTGTGGCCTTCTGATTCTGTCGCTTCAGGCTTAAGAGGAAATTCACCCACCTGCTGGACAGCCTGGGCAAAACGCAATTACACGAACAGATTTTCATTCTTCCTTCAGAAGTGAGTTTGAGGATAATCTATGAAGAGTGTTCTAGATTGCGGTTGCAAACAAGAGATGCCCAAGCCTAAGAGAACAACATGAGGATTAGATGCAAAGAAATAATAGGTTTTTAACTGACTGTATTAGGTCACTGTTTTGAAAACGAAAGGTCTGGATTTCATTTTGTCCACCCATGCTGTACAGTGGTCTAAAGTTAGGCTTTGAAGCACAGTATTAGTTGTCAAAATTCTTCTCTAAAGCAACAGAGAAATTCTCATGGGTTATCATTTATGCTCTTGGGAGACACCTAAGGCACCATTCTGATATTCTTGAATAACTCTAATTCTTTTTCCATGTTCCTTTGCTCATGTGATATAAAATAAACTTTAAGAGTGAAGTCTTAGTTACAGGGATGCTGGCTGCACAAGGTCTTTAAGCCTCTCCTAAATAAGCAAATGAAAACTGTAGAAACCAGAGACTTTAAATTTCTATGGTAAATAGTGCACTAAACTCTTAAGAAAAAAAAGAAAGCTACAGTAAAGAGAGGCAGAACTCAGAATATTAATACCATATGAATTAATATTTTAATTCATTCTTTAATACTATATGAAATTAGTTTATCTTTTTTTCTCTGCATTCTGACTTTTTTTTTTTCCCCCAAACACACACAACTATGCTATGATTCTGGAAGAGGGAGGATGTTTTAACAAATGACAACATTTCCAAAATAGTCCCTTTAAAGAAAAATAAATGAGTTTATTAGTTAAAACACAAGGTAGAAGATGATACATCTTAATACTATTGTTTCTGACAATCCTGGCACAGGAAGAACACGTAAGCAAAATGATCTCGGCAAAAGTAGGAATAAAAAAAAATTCTAGCTATTGTATTTTTTTTTTTTACAGTCAATATAGGTCTAGAGAGAAGAAATGAGATGCCAGAGGAGCATCTACTTGTCTGCCAATATAGAGTATAAGGCCTTGCGCGTTGCATCGTCATGTATTACTATTGTCTGTCCCTCTTTCAATAAATAAATAAAATAAAGGACAAAAGCACATGCAATGTTTGAAATAAGGAGAAAAACTACCCACATACTACCACTCTTTCTGGCTCAAATAATTAGTCATAGTTAAGTTGTTAACCTTTAGGAGTTAATAACCATATTCATCTACAACTGTAGATAGAAGGAATTTATCCCCCTATACATTCTCCATTTGATAAAGGGACAGATGCTACAGCAGCCAGTTTCTAGAATCACAGAATTGCAGGGGTTGGAAGGGACCTTGAGAGATCATTGAGTCCAACCGCCCTGCCAAAGCCGTTCCCTAGTGCGGGTTGCACAGGTGGGCATCCAGATGGGTCTGGAATATCTCCAGGGAAGGAGACTCCATCACCTCCCTGGGCAGCCTGTGCCAGTGCTCTGTCATCTGCACTGCGAAGTTGTGCTTTCGCACATTTGTGCGGAACTTCCTAGGTTCCAGTTCAGGCCACTTCCCCTTGTCCCATCACCACACACCACTGAAAACAGTTTGGCCTCGTCCCTTTGCCTCCTGCACTTATAATTATAAACTATAATCACAGATCAGGTCTCTTTATAGCTAACACTCTGGACTGAAAAACCCCCTCTCTTGTCTTCTTAATGGGGAGTTAAATACTTTAAGTCACTCTCACCTTTTCTGCATGGTCTCAATTGCAGCATCCCAGACCCTCTTTCTGTTGGTAAGCAATTGCTGCCTCAATTTGGATGAGAAGGCAACCAGAAAGTACATATATCTGCATAATAATACATTATCATTAACCTGCAGAACTTAACAGATGTAAGAGCAGACAACTACTGAAAACATCATTAGATGCTTACCTAATTATAGCTAAAGGGTCATAAGCATCTGGTTTATAAACAGATCCATGATTATAATCCACTATTATAAACTATCTGCTACCATCATAACTTTCAGCCGTACTGCCATGCTGTTATTCTGCTCAGATAGGACACATCCTGTACAGATTTCACTTGGTAATCAACAACCACCTGCAGCCTGTCCAAGGAGATCACACTTACCTGCAGGAATGGGGCCTCATTGTGTCCACTGGTAAATTAATTCAAGCTGCTTGACTGGAAACATCAGTCCCAGATGAAAGGCAGCAAGTGGCAGCAACTGAAGCTTGTCAGTTGTGGCTGTTGGGAGTTAAGCACGTTGTGCTGTACTGAAAATTGGAAGCTAAAGATGGACAACTTGCCTTAGGTGTTAGTGCCTACTGAGCAGTGATAGATGGCAGTCCTGCTGTCTTTGAATGGAAATTGGTGCTATTTCCTCTGTTACATTGCACTTCACTGGCTGAACTGCTGAATAGAATAGATGGGAAGGATAAAAAGTAGGAACATACTTCCTAGAAGAAAATGGAGTCCAACCACAGTGGAAGCAGGAATGCTTTTTGACTCTTCCTGGAAGTAACAACACTGTGTGGTACTGAGCCCTGTGCTGTGCTGCCTCCAAGAAACCAGGTGGAAGAGACTCACGCTGTCACCTGAAGTCTAGCCTGGGAGGTGAAGGTTAAATTCATCCAACTAGATCTAGCAGAAGAAAAGACAGACAGAGAGAGAATAGGAAGGATCAGCTTCCTGAATTACTCCCTTGCTACCTATGTGCTGAAAAAACAGATTCTAGGGTTTCCAGCACAAGGAAAACCCCGGCTCTAGCATAGCGCAGCATTACGCTGGATAGCCAGCAATGTGCAGGGTATGAGATGTAGGCCAGAACTGGTTTTGTATAAGGAGCGAATGAGAAAGACCCACAATCTTTAAGCTCTCAGCTGTATCCTTTCAGTCCTTAAACTACAATCGCAGGTGTAAAGCTGGAAGTATAAGCAAGTGCTTTTGAGACCCAAAGATTACTCGTACCTTAGCAGAATGAGGATCAGAACTCATTTTTCTGAAGTTTCTTGAAAGGCATGGACTCTTCAGCAGGGCCACAAAACACCGGTCTGTAAATGGAAGAAAGATTTGGAGCTCAGCAAGTTGGAAAGCGTGCCATTTTCAGTTGTCTTTTTTCCTCTCCCACAGATATGTCTGCAAGACAGAATTAATTCTAAACAAGCATAGCTTCTTCCCACCCCCCCCAAAGCTCCATGTCAGCTGTCCAAGTGCCAAACTCCTTGTTTCACGGAAAATAAAAGTTGTTTCCATTTGCCTAAGTGTATTTCTCCCAAAAAGCTTAGCTGCAGTTTTCGTAGTTTTAAGTAATAGGACTCAGCATCCTTGCCAAGACGGAACAGGATGGGCAGGGTTAGGTGGCACAAGTAGGCACAGGTGAGCATTACCCTCACATTTCTACCACTACACATCTGATTCCGCCATTTGCTGCTTTAACACACAGATTATCTTCAGTTACCAAAATGTACAACTGTTTGTGCAGCAACAATATACACAGATTATTTTTAGTTTAAACATGTGGCACTATTCATTGTGTAGCTGCTTTCATGCATTAATGCATTGTGATACAAAACCCTAACTGCAAGAACCCAAATTAATTGCAAGCAATGAGACATTTTGGACTGAAAATCTCTTTTGGCTACATTGAAATCGAGTTGTTGACTTTTCAAGCTAAAAGAGATATGAATCATGGAAAATATTTCATTCTTAACCCCTCAAAGTGCCCAATATTCCTGAACTAATGCAAAATGCAGTTGTGCGTCGGCTTAGAAATTACAACTTCTCTGCCAAAGGTTAATTTAGACTATTCGTCCAAGATTAGTTGCAAGTTTTTAAAACTAAATAAATTCTTGTTCCTAAACAGCACAGGTTTTCAAAGCAGGGAGTATAACCCACAGCCTATAAAAGGAAAAGATTTAAAGCAGAAATGGGACATTTGACTTCTGCATATTTGGAACATTTAATCACCCTCTTGGTTATATGGAATAAGTTAGACTGGCAGCTTTTTCTTCAACTGCTTTGTGAAAGTACATTTCTTTAATAGAGCCTTAATGGTTTGTAGGATAATTTTAAATCTAGTCCTCTATCTTTTACAGGCAACTACAGAATTCCTTTTTAGTTCAGTAGGGAAGAAGCCTGAAGATTTTAAGTGCCTAAAGGTACGGCCCAAAACTTTCTCATTTGCACAATAGTTGTATTTTTTCACATTCAGGTTACAAGATATTAACCAAAATAACGTATGCAAACAAATAATAATACTAAAATTAGTAGGACACTGTTAATTTAATCTTTCATCCTATGACATGTGGAGGGCTATACAAAACTTCAGTTATTTTTAGGCATAAGTGTAGGGAGAAAAAAGACTAAGGTATTCAATGACTTTCTCAGCACTTACACTGACTGCATCTTCCGTATAATGCTTAAGGGCATCTTCTACAAATGGTCTGAGGCAGCTGTTGAGCAGATCAGTAGCCCAAATGCAAGTGACGCGTAAGTTTCTTTCTATCTTGTTTTTTTGTAGTGCTGGAAAGAAAGATATGTATGAACAATTACCTATTCCACTCAGCCATCTACTTCATGCAACGCCACCCACCCAAGCAGGAGAATGCTCCGCATTGGAGAAATTCGTATGGAAGTGTACAGCCACACAGCGTGAAAGGGTTACCTGTTAAACACGTGGTCCCGAAGCTCAACATCAAAGCACGTATGATGTACGGGGATTTATCTCAGAGAAAGCATTCTCACTCTCCTTAGCAGTCTTGCATTGGCCGTTATAGCTTTGTTTCTGAAAAGATAGATTTTCAAGAACATGTTTTCAGATAACAACTTTTACTGGGATGCAGGTTCTGTGTCTGAAGCATGGTATACTGGGCAGAAAATTTGAGACAGTTGCTCTCTAACTAGCAAAATTTCAGTGAATGCTGAACTTCCATAGAATCATTTTCCCAGCAGTTGCTGACGTTTTCTATTCTATCTTGTTGTCTTTTAAGGTCTCTGCCTCTATACAAAGATACATACAACTGAAGGGATTGAGTTTTTTTTTTCTTTTTTTCTTTTCTTTTTTTTCTCCTCTGTTGGCTTTTTCCAACTGCACAAAGGTCTGGGTATTTAGACACGGTAATACTAATGAAGTGACAATGATAACTTTTTATTGCCTGGTTTATCCTTTCTCTAATAAAACTTGATAGGGTGCTCCAGCCAAGGATGTCCCAGCCTTCCAAATTAAGAACACAACAAACTCCACATGAATGTTGTCCACAGAGTTACCTAGACATAATTTTCTTTTACCAGTTGATTATGACTTTCAAAAACCTGCTAGCACATGGCTGTGGTAGAGATACTGTAATTATGGAGTACACAAAATAGTCACTTGAGCTTGGACAGGATTCATATCAGCCATTGGTCTGTCAGCTGCTCTGGCTTATGCATCAGCACAAACTTGCACTAAGAGGTCAGCCAGTGCTGACTCTGCGTGGGATCCTCTACTGCTTCCACTGCGAGTCACTTATAGCCAGGCAGAAAAATCATAGGAAGATGAGATTGATAGAGATCCTAAGGTCAACCACTGCTTCAGTTGACTGCCAGACCCACAAGATGTTGCTGTCCTAATGGTTTTGGCAAAACCCTCCACCCAAACAGGAGGGTGAGGGGAGAGGACGAAATGCTGCATTTCTAGTACTTGGAAATCTTATCCTAGGAAACTGTCCCTTTTTCTAGTGATGCTTGCATTACTATAATCTGTAAGCTCTTATACTAGCAAAAAAGAGTTTTGAGCTGCCCTCAGGAATACTTATTCACAATTAATAGCACATACTGAAATAACGTTTTGATAGTTATTCAGTTAGCTGTGCTTTGTGCCAAGCACTTACAGTCAGTACAAGAGCTCTGGTAGTCTAATCTGTAGTACTGCCTTTAAATGGGAAACCATAAAAATCCTATTTTACTTGGATAAACCTTCTTACTCGTCTTATCCTAAAAAAAATATTAAAAAAAAAAAAAAAAAGAAAAAAAAAAGTCTGTTGAGCACCTTCAAACTTTGCTGTACCTTAGATTCTTCAGCCCCCAGACCTACACTGTGATCCCTCTATCAATCCACACCCACCTTCTGCCATTTCTAAAGAAACAGTTTTCATTGGTGGTTTTGCACTGTAGGTCCTGCTTTACCCCATGCTTATTTCCCTAACCTCTGAGCTGTATCATGGAAAACTGCAATATATCCTCTCTCTTGTTGCCCTCTAAACAAATGTAAGACCTCAGATTAGATATACTGTGGTCATGCAAGCCATAACAGAGAAGCAAGGATTGCAAAGAGAACGTAGCAGTTGAAAGGTGCGATTTGTCTGCATTACTTTGGTGCATTCATTACGTCCTAAAGCATAGGCGACATTAAAATACAGAGACAACTACATCCACTGGCATAAAACTCATTAACTGGTTCTGGAAATTCCTTTTGCTATTAAATGTTGCCCAAACAGGCATTAAATAATCAATTCCACTGCTACATTTGTGTTTTATGAGGACTGAAGCAGTTCAAGACAGGCCTTAAACACAGCGTGCTTAGTCACATCTTTTGAACTTAATTACTTCTGCCAACTCCTAACTTGCTTGCATGATGTTGCACAGCAACAGGTTAATCTGTTGTTTTCATTTTTAAATAGATAAAAGTAGTGCCATCTCTAACATTTCTGACTAAAAAGCCTTTTATCTGAAGATCTTGTGTATATTAAGAACAAAATGACTTTCCAGACACTTCATCTACATATTTCTCTTTTCTAAACAACTGTTCCTGTACAGATCTGCAATATGCTTCATGACGTAGAAGCACTAAGCTTTAGGTCACCATGACTGAATCACATTAAGCAGACTTCAGGGGGGACTGAATCGCCAAGTGTAAGTGTGTAAGTCTGGTGCAGTTTTTGTGCTGTACATCCATTTACTCTTATTCCCGTGTGTGGCTCAAGACAGCAAGCCTCTAAGATGAGCTCTGCTCTAAGGCTTTTCCATCAGTATTACAGTTTATGATACATCACTCCTTATTTCCTACACAATAGCGAGGCTTTAAAAAAAAAAAAAATCTCTTACCTTCCTGGATTCTTCATTATCCATTATTCTCTTCAATTAACACATTTCAAGTACTATTCCCAGCAAATTCCTTTGATTGCGCATTCAGCGGCCAGGTACTACAGTTCTGATCTACTCCAGATGCAAAGTGCACTCTACAAAATGGAAAGCACAAAGACACTTCAAAAACAAACAAATATCAACAACAGACAACGAATGACCCCACTTCCTGTTACGTCCAGTTTCAGTGGGAGCAGTTACATTTGCAGCTCTAACAGAAAAACCTGTCCTGGGCAGGGCTCCAGGGAGGGAAGGGGGCATATGAATAAATTGACTGCAGAGATCACAGAGCTTATTTAACAGGCAGAACTAGGTTACTGCTAATAAAGATCTTTGATATTTATATCTTATGGAATTGTAATAGAAGAATTGCAAAAACACAGATTTAGGCTTTTTCTTCTATTCCTTTTCTTTTCCAGAGAAAAGTAATCATGCAGGTTGTAGGAAATGGTCTGGCAAACAGAATCAGAGTCTGCAGGTCCAACTATCACCTAACACTACAAGTCCATGGCCCAAAGCACCACATCCACACATCTTTCAAATACCTCCACAGATGGGACTGTACCACCTGCGGCTCATCCCAGTGCTTGACCACCCTTTCTGTGGAGAAATTCTTCTTGATGCCCAGTCTTAACCTTCTCTGGTGAAACTTGAGGCCACTGGAACAAGATGCAGAAGAGCACCCCTACTTCATGAGCCTCCTCAATTACATGCACTGGTGCTGGTACATTGTATTACTGATGACACCAAGCTGTGTGGTGCCATCAACACACTGGTGGGACAGGATGCCATCCAGATAGACAGGCGTGAGCAGTGGACCCAGAAAAACCCCTTGAGGTTCAACAAAGCAAAGTGTAAGTGGTAAATTAAATTAAAACAAACAAAAATAAATCCTGTTTCTCAACTTGATTGAGGGGAGAAGATTCACCACGTGAAGAAAAAACAAATACTCCAGAATTGCATGGCCAACTGACAACAAATTCCCCTTCTTGCCTGCAGTCCATGTTCTTGTTTTTATATGTTTGTAGTAAATCTTTTTCATGCAGGGGACTTCTACTCTCTCCTGTCAGCTTCTTTCTCTGCTCTGCTTCCCATCACCCTTATCATTAAATTCTCTTTGGGGATCTTCTCCAACTTCACTAACGAGTTTGCTGACTGTAAACGTAAAAAGTTGTCTTCAGCTTTCTTCTACTGCACAGACCTTACAGCACCCTTTCACTTCTTGTTGTTTCCACGTCTGAAAACTGAACTTAGTGCATAGTCTCCAGCAAGTGATTCAGCTCTCACAAAGTCAGGTTGAAGTCTGTATATGAAAAGCGCTCCAGAGAAAAAGGAATGAGGAATATTTGAAGATAAAAGCATGAAATAAAAACAAGGAAGGACTGAACTGTGCAAGACTAAATAGCTTAAAATCTTACTACAGTACTGATAGACTCTGGATAGTTTGTTATCAGCAGACCAACACCATTTTAAAATGAAGAATGTACGCTAGTAGAGCACTAGGAATAAACAAGGGGCTGGGGATCACTGTACATCATTCACTGGCAAAGTTAAAAAAAAAATAGATGGCACAGCAGAAGAAAAGAGCATCACTATTGTACTGTCCACTAACAAAAAAGCAACTCAGTTTGAGAGTTATGCTCCTATACTGCTCAGCCTTTACACTGCTCATTAATGCAAAGCCTGCTTCTGGCTGCATCTTTCACCTGATGAGTCCCTAAAGCACTTCTCTCAGGAATCCACAGCAATATGCACGGATTTCTCTGTACTGTCTTGTGGGGAAGGGAATTGAAATGATGCATTTCTTGGCAAGATACATTAACATTTTCCAATAGAAATGAAGCACACATTGAAAGACCATGTCATGTCTCCCAGGAGCTTTCAATACACTTTACTGCTTACTGTGTATCAGACTGAACATACATTTCCCTTGTCTCAAACGTTATTCCTTAAATAGAAACCAAGGCTCAGCTCCTGAGAAGATGCCAGGCACCTACTGCTGTCTCATGGGATCTGATTCTACCTTACAGGCATCACGGATTTTCAGGAAAACCCATGCCCTTCCAAGATGGCATCTAAACACAAAGGAACTGATCAGGTCCTGCTGTGCCCCACAGCTCATGCTGCCCGAGACCATGAAGTGCAAAGCAAAGGAATAGATCTTTCACCCTGTGCATGGCCTTATGACTAACCTTGATAAAGCATTCCCATCTAACTGTAGGCACTATCCTTTATATGCAAATGTAGTTATAAAGTCTTGATCCTCCACGCACATATACACACACCTTAGTTTTGGCATTTCTTAATTGAGTCCCTGATGTCTGAAAGACCCGTCATAAAATACAGTTATTTATTTATTAAATGTATATGAGCTTGGTGTCCTGTGGGCTACTTTAAGCAGAAAAGAGCAGTTCTTTAGATGGTCTATAACATTTGCTCCAGCGTCTTCAAGATGAATGGTAAGCTAGCAATTTATTCTTTCAGGCATTGTTCCTACGGGATATGATGCTTATTTCATGGCACAACAATACAGCTCCATGGATTTTGATGCAGTACTTACCTATACTCCTAGCAGAGCTGTCTTGCTTTTATCAGAACAGTTATCAGACTCAAGTAAGCATAGATCAATAGCTAGATTATACACTTGGATGCATCCAACGTTTCCCAAATCGTGCTGACACAACTCTAAACTTGTGACAATTCCACAGTTCCACCTTGTTGTGGTTTGACTCAGCAGATAGCTGAGTTCCACACAGTTATTCACTCACCCTCCCCCCTCCCCAAATGGGACAGGGGAGAGAAGTAGAGAGATATGCAGTAAAATGCATGGGTTGAGATAAACGCTATTTACTAAGATAGTAAAGAAAGCAAAAGAAATAGCAGTACATATATATATATATACACACAAAGAGGATACGCAGAGCAAGGGCTCACAGCCAGCAGCGACCCTTNACATCTATATATATCGCCATAAAACTGGAGCTATTTTCATGTTTCTTCAGAACAAAAATCCAAAACTTTTGAGCTTCAATTTTTTGTCAGCGTAAAAATATTTTCCTTCGCTCCAAGAAGTGAGGGGAACATTTCAGTTCCCTAGAAACTTAACTACCCAGTTGGTGATATTTCCTCCAGGCAAAAGGGTGTCCTGTTTAACTTCTCTGATGGTGAGTGAAGATGAACAAGTCTGATACAGTATTGGGTCCTGCTCCCTCTGGATAACCCCAATTTTAAGCCAGCTTAAAAATCAGAAAACATTTA
>WBMW01006393.1:88782-99470 GCA_013396635.1 Penelope pileata | reverse complement strand
CCGCGCGAGGTCCTCGCTAAAACGGGAACACTACTCTTAGCTGGAAGCTGTCTTCCAAGTAACATTGTAGGTTTTACCTAGACAAGAAAATACAGTAACATTTTGATTTAATGCTGTACATAATATCTAAATGGAGAATAAATCAGAGGTAAATATGAAGATGGCAACTAAAATCAAAAATAATCAGTAAAGTGCACATTTGTTAATATACATCTAAAGAGAATGTATTATTAAATGTATTAAAAATAACAACTGAGTATTACTGCTAGAAGTTTTATTGTTATTAATGAAGATGAAAAGTTTGAAATGCTTCTATGTCATGCGAGCTAGAACTAGTCAGCTTTTAAATTATATAACTGCATTTTTCAAGAATGAAAATGCTAATTATTTCAGTTTAAAATCATTTAATTTTTAGACATTTTCAACATAGAGGTGTGAAAGAGAAGTCTGTAACAGAAATTAATACAAGATTATTCTCACTTCTACTCTTAACTGTTTCCACTTTGAGTATGCATCAACATAGTTTCTGAACATCTTAGAAACATTAATGAATTATTGCTCAGTCCACTCATGTGCAGGGAGTTTCTGCAGTCTTGTTACTCTTGTTTTACATTTGTGGAAGTCAATACACACAAATTCATAGACTGATTTTCAGAGACCCTTAATATCTGACTCTTCATTTCATTTGTCAATGCAAGCCACAGGTCATTATTATTTCCCCTATAACTTAAAACCTCTGAAAGTGCCATTTGGATGAACCTTCGTGACTTGAGACAGGTTTCCTCATACGTTTTGGGTGCTAGCTGTACCAAAGTATTAATATGGAGAGCATTGAAAGTAATAGAGATCTTATCTGCTGACTTCCAGTTGATATGATGGTATGTTGATTGCTGAAACAGTCAAAAACAAGGAGTAAGAAATGAAGCCATAATTAAGCCCTGGGAATTATTTCTTCTTCTTCCTTTTTTATTTTCCTTTCTTTTTTTTTTTTTTCCTTTTCAATTTGGAAAAAGTTTCTTGCCAGTCCAATACAAAATATTTCTTATACTACTGTATACACATCAGCAATCCATATGGCTGATGTATAGGGCTTTGAAATTTGTAAGAATGAAACTAGAATCCCCTTTTCATAGCTCCGTCTTCTCTCACTATTCCAAACTTTAATCCTCAATCCTGATTTTCAAAAAGCCTGTTGATTAAGAATGCTATCACATTGTAAAGAATAACTTACCTAGAAGACTTGAAAGAAAAAAAAACACCAGAGATGATGGAGACCAGTAGTTTTCTCTTAATCAAATTTGTTAAGTTCCCTTGCATAGCTCCTATTACAGTAGCAGCTATATAGGAATAAATCAGTTAAATGACAAATAAAAGCAACAAATCTCGATGTGGCAGCCACCATATCAAAAGCAGTAGCTACCATAGTGCTGATGAAATGCAGATGTTTAGGGAAGAAAACAACAGAAGCACCAATGGCACTTTTCCCTAGCACTCTGTCTGCTTCCACTCAGGAGTTTCCTCAGTTGGATATTTTCTTCCAGTGTTTAGTAATTCACAGTGGATTTTTGTTCTAAGAACTAACCCAGTCTCCATTTAAAACTGTAATCTATTAGCAGTTACAATGTTTTGTGGGAAGAAGTTTCATGGTTCAGTTACCCAGTGAGTGTAGAATATATCCATTTTATTCTGTTTGTTCTGGACCAAATTCCTACTTGTTGCATTTGATGCTGTCTGCCCCTCACACTGGAATGACGGAGAAAATGATCCTTATCTATTCTCTCCACAATCTTGACAATGCTAGAGATCTTCACTATAGCCTCTGTAGAATCACATTTTCAAAAGAATCCTGCTTTAGTCATTCCACATACAGAAGCTTTTTTGAACTTCTTAGTGTATCCACTGGCGTGAACCTTTCCCAGTTCAACTGTATCCTTTCAACCAAAACAGCACATGTTAATCAAGCATGAAGCATCAATTTATTTAGTCATATAAGGTTGTTCTCTGCTTTGCTGTCTCTTCTTTTCTAGGTAATTTCTAACATTAAATCTGATTTCTGACTGTTACTGAGTTGAGATTTTCTTGGGACTATTCAATTTAAACCAAAAATTGCATTCTTTAATGGTAATAGTCAGCTAGGAATATATAATCTGATATGTGTGGCTGGCATTGTTTATTCCCCTTTGTGCATTATTTTCCCTTGGAATAGCAGAGGTCTGGGTAGGCTGCATAGCACTAATATACACATTTCTATCACATAGGTGGGTGATTGCAGTTTATCATGAGCTGGGGAGTGGGCTTCTAGGCTTGTGGAGTAAGCTCCCTGCCTGAACAGTTCTGAACAGTACCCAAATTGCACTTCTCACGTTGGATTTGCAGCTTGCAACAAGCTGCATATTACAGCAACTACAAAGCTAACAGTATACAAAGCAGTTAAAAGTAAATTTCTGTATTAACTTTAGAGTCACATCTCTTACTGCTGTGTAAATGTAACAGCACAAATTGTTTTGCCTTTCAGAACCATCTGTACATCCCAATTGATCTTCAGACTACCTGAGAGGAAAAAGGATATCAGTAAGCAGCCACTGCTTAATGCACACAAAAATCATTTGGAATGATAAGCCTCTCACTTCTTCTGTGCAACACAGTGGACATGATGCTAGCTTTTGGGTAATGAATGGATTCCAGAATTTCCTGAAGAATGGTGATATTTCTATCAAATATAATACAGAGATGGATAGTCACTATATTCAGTTTGCCATCATATTTTAAATTCACTTGCATCTAGGAAGTTCTTAAGTTCCCTGCCTCACAAGATACTTGCTTGAGGGAAAAAAAATCTTTCAATATTTGGGCTATTTATAGAATGAGAATAAATTTTAGCATACCTCTTGGTCATGGTTAAATTCTAGAAGAATTTATGAGGTGATTGATTATCATGCAAGAATAGTCACAAAAAGTGTAGCAATAATGTTAGGCTTCTTATCCCTTCACCTTTCCCTAATTCATGTTTCTTTACTGTTTACTGTTTACTTGCTTATGTTAAGTTCTGCAAACTCAGCTTATATCATTCTTTGTACTGCAATGAACAACATAGACTTTTTTCCTCTATTAGATACCTCACACTGGACTAAGAACAAAAGAATAACTTAGCTTTTGGATGACAGGAGACACTGTACACTCCAGGCTTTTCTGGGGTCAATATAATAGCAGGTGTTTAAGACATAAAGTAATATTCACAACTTTCTTCTGTTCCTGTTAGTGAAGATTTGTTAGAAAAAAATGTGAATTATACTATAACTATAAGATAAAAATTATAAAAATATTATTATTAACATATAAAATAAAAAAGTGATTGCACATGAGTATTCCATTGACATAGAACCAAAATTTTGGGTGTATATTTTTCCTTTCCTTTCCTTTCCTTTCCTTTCCTTTCCTTTCCTTTCCTTTCCTTTTTCCTTTTTTTGAGCTTTAATGCCCAAGTTTATCCAAAATGAAATATGCTAAGTTGCTAAGTTTACTGGAAAAGTTCTCAGAACAACGTAGCATATTTCTTCTATTTTATCTTAGGGCAGGCTAATGACAATGCCCAAGCCAGACAAGATACTTTTTGCTACATTATCCATGCTGCTGGTCCCTCACTGGGTATGTGTTATGCAGTGTGTTACAACCATAGTGTGGCATTCTGCTACATGCACCCCATGTACTACTAAAGATGTTTATAACAGTTTAAGGAGGAACGGGTTAAGAACTTATCTGCCAAAAGATGGCAAACCAGTTTACTTGTATATTACTAAGGATCAAGTAGAGTACTTACGCATGGAGGCAAAAAGTATTATGTAAATATTGCAGAATATTTCCTACTCAAAGAAAAGAATGTCTCGTGATTTCATTTTGGACTTCGTACTAAAAGCATTCAGATGGTAATAAAAGGTTGTTCCGAAAAAAGAATAACTGGGATTCTTACAGGCAATGACAGCTTCCAGCTATTGGAAGTTTTCTTATTCAAAGAGAATTTTGTGACAACACTGAAAATGAGTCTCTAAGAATTTATGACATTGTAATCTCCACCTTTTTACATCCAGCTAAGAATGTTCCCTTTGGAGTTACAAAGTAGTTGTTACTACATATTACCCTTTTCTTTACCTTCAACTTTCATGAAAACAGTTTCTAAATGTCTGCTCACAAAGAGATATTCCTTCAGTCAGGATAAGGAAAAATATGGATGCGATTACACTCCTGGACATATATACTTCCGTTTATTACATACCTTCATTTTAACTTCAATGGAATCATTATTATTGCCTCATAAAACATGGCAATGGTACCATTATTATTTCTAATCTACAAATGTTGTAGATGTTGATAGCACAGAGAATAATGAAAACATAGATTTCAAGACACTAAAATCAATTGAAATGCTTTTAAGTTAGCTGAAAAACAAGCATGTAAATTATTGCACCAGATATAGACCAGTTTAAAAGCTGGCTGCAAAACACGGGAAGGTCATCCACTTATGACCCTTAGTTTTTGAATTTGTCCTTAGTAACTGAATTATGTTTTCAGTGGTATCAAGCCAGAAGATTTAACTTCAAGACTCACTTCAGTTTAGGTACAGATTTTTTTTAAAGCTGTATAAATGTCTTAAAAATAACAGATAAACCGTCTTAAATACATAGTGGGGTGTTTTTACTTAACTTCTTATGAAAATAAGATTAAATATAATGTTTTTAATGATTGGCATAAGAAATTTTATTCACAATACTACAAATTTGAATGATTTGGTTCTTCTCAAAGAGAGACTGGAACGTCTTTCCTATGGGAAAGATGGAAATGCTTGGCCTGGAGAAGAGAGAGTTCAGGGGGTATCTTATGAGTACTTGAAGGCAGAGTGTACAAATATCTGAGGGGAAGGTGCAAAAAGGATGGAGGCAGGCTCCTTTCAGTGGTGCCCAATGCCAGGACAAGAGGCAATGGGCCCAAACTGGAGTACAGGTGTGCCTTCTGAACATCAGGAAATGCTTCTTCATTGTGCAAGCAATGGAACATCTGAACAGAGTGGTTGCCCAGAGAGGCTGTGGAGTCTACTCCTTGGAGATCTTCAGAATCTGTCTGGATGTGATCCTGTACAATGTGTTCTAGGTGGCCCTGCTGTAGATATTAGTCCAGATGGTCTAGATTAGACCTAAACTTTCTAGCTTCTTTTATACCTTGAGTTCTACTACAGATAATATGGTACAATACAAAGAGAATCTAAAGGCAGTAAAAACACTACAGTCAAGCCCATGCTTACTGTGGTTTGACTGAATCACTGAGCAAACTATCCACAACTAAGATCACATATTAAATATATCTTATTCAGTATCAGTTATGTTGCCATTTTCATTATGCTTTCCAGGTTCTGCTTAACAGTAGTTCTTAACCAAAGTCGCAAAAGTTACAGAGAAGTGAGATCTTTGCTGGCAACAGTATTAGGAAACAACAGTACAGTACTTATACCTATGCATAACACATCTCAGTGACATTAAAAATATTTTTTTAATCTCATTGACACAACGTTTCAATGTTTGCCAGGCAGTTTATATCACTGCCTGCTACTTAAAGGTGTTAACCAGGTTGTCTACAGAACATTCCACACACAATAAAAAAAAAAAGATTAGTTTGAATCTTCAGTGTGAACATAAGCATTTATTTGAAGACAAACAACAAACTTTCTGACCTTGGTTATGTTTCATAATGAAACAAAAAAGGGCACAGACCCAATTTTCTTTCCTGAATCACCTTTAAGTAATTGTGTTTGCTCGACATTTTTTTTCTTGATCTGCTTAAATTAGAACTGGCTTCCTTTTTTCCTTTAATTGATATTGCAATGATTATTTTCCTAACATTGAATGGTGTAATAAACCTTATGTGTTAAAGCTCACCTGGTCTGTAAAGAAAAAGCTTTAGGGAAGCAGAAGGAAACTAAATTCCTGTTCATGGAATGCAGGCTCTCATAAGGTGTAGCCAAGCAGAACACTAGAAGAGCAAATATCTGATCATAGAAGATCCTGTTATGTGCATCTGCTATCTGATGTACGATGTGACAATATGCTGTCTCAACAAGTATCAGCTTTTAAGAAGATATGGAAACATATGTTGTAGTGACATCTGTAACAAATCACGTTATTATGAAAAAATAAGCCAACGAGCTCCTCATTTGTTTACTTTTCAGATTGTACCATGCTCCTGAATATAGTTTAAAAGTGTAATTTATCACTGACATCATCAAATGACTGTTATGTGATCTGTTATGCATGCTCCATCTAATACTGCTTACTGACACCAAGAAGTAAGGTCAGGTGGGACATACTGTGTTCTAGCAGGACTTTATGGAATACTCTTTACTTCAGTAACAGATGGGAATTTTTTTTTTTTTAATTATACTGCAAGGCAGAACAGCATTCTGTTGGAAAATCAGTCAGAGTATTACAGAAGGTGCTATTCTCATTCAGTTCTTTATTTCTTGAGTAATTCCCCTGAAAATTATGAAACTACCTAGGTTAAAGTGCTCCTCAGCATGAGTATGAGAATCCCGCCATAATTTCTCCCATCTGCACTTTCAGTGTTTCAGATTATGAAGTGTACATAACAATGAAGTAAACTTTGTCAGAAAACAATAACATTCAAGGGCTTTTGAAGTAGGTAACATTAATCTATTGTCTGAAAGAGGTGAAAGTCACTGTTTGGCTGACACACAGAAAAATATTTTCTCTAATCAAATGCACCTGTTTTGCCTCTTACCAAATTAGACTGTCAGATGAAATCTTTTGGGAAAGCTATGCATATTGGCAGTGAACTAATGTCCTCATTGCTTAAGAAAGGTCAGGCCTTTTTATTTAACTAATGCTATTTATCAGATTCTGTAGATGTTCATCCACATTGTAATGTGCATCAGTGACAGCTTTACTTGCAGTTGCCATTAGCTGATACAGCTATACAGCATAAGCATTACAGTCTCACACAGATTCAGTGAATAACAAATTGAAGTCTTGACTATGTTATCTATCCATTAATTTGATCTGATCAAAGCAAACTGAGCAATGCTGAAGTTTGAGTAGAATACACAGACATTTCAATACAAGTACTTTTATGCAAAAGAAAGTGGAAGAGTTACACTCAAAAAAAAAAAAAAGAAGCAGGCTTGTTTTTTATTCCAGTCACTGTATCAGGTAATTTTATTCATACTTACAGAGATGTATTCTTGTAAAATCAATATATTTGCATCTATCACAGGCTAAGGTAATGGAATGATGGGTCTACCATGCAAATATTTATTTTCTGATTTATGCTGATGTCTTTAAAGCCCAGTAATATGAAGATAAAGGCTTCCCAATTATTGTTAAAAAAGGAGGTAAATCAGGAGAGACTATTAAGTGTATATTTTTGATGAATTAATTAGTATTAATTTCTAGTCATGAATGACAATAAATACTGTTATATCCAGAAGTTCTTTTGTATAAAAATATATTTTTTGCTTATATAATGTACCTTGAACCTATAAACTATCGAGACTCTCTGAGCGCGACCAATGACTGAACAGCAATGTTAGAGAAAGAAAAAATATTATGCATACAGACAGTTTTTCTGATTGCTTTCAAGAACATCCTCATTTCACTAGATGTAAACAAATGTATTTGCTGGTGTTTTGGAATCTTTTTTCACAGCTTTGTTAACAAATAGCTAGTACTTTTAAAAATGAAATTAGTGAGAAGTCAACAGAATTTTCCTGAGCAAAGACTTTTGGAATGGATGAGTGATCTACAATTTCTTGAGCTATAGATTTCTAGAATTTACAAACACCCATGTTGTCCCAAGTGTATTTCGACAGTGATGTTTATATACTGTTAATTGCCGTGCAAGTCACTTGGAAATGACTAGCACAAATGGAATTGTTTCTTAAACTGAAACAGCATTTAAAATGTCTAATTTTATAAAAAAAAAGATAGTTCAAGACATATGTCTCCAAGTCCTGTATTTTCAGCCTTCATTTAGTGACTTTCTACTTAAATAATTTGTTGTAAGTAAGAAGTTCCTCAAAACAAAGCCTGATACACTCAGTTCCACTCAAAAGCGTTCAATCATTCTTCATCACATGCTGTAGATGCTAGCATGTGCCCCTAATAAAGTCAGCCTCAAACAATCTGGAAGGGACTTTTTTAACTAAGTCCTTTACTGGAAAAAATAAAAAATATATATAAAAAAACCCCAACCATTCCCCACATTTCCTTGCACACACCGAGAGTATTAACACCACAACAAAATCATCAGTAAGTGTATTTCTAAGATCAGATCATTTTGATGTGGATACATAGATAGTTTCTTTCATCAATAATGAAATGTTCCCTACTGTTGTATTTTTGAGTTCTCTCTTGTACTGCCTTTCATTCCTACACCAAACACAAATCTTCATATTTCTGCAGAGTCTAAACAACTTCCAAATCCTAATATTTAGACTTACCTCTGACTTTTTCTTGTTTTCTATGAATTGTCTTCCTCCACAAACATCTCACTTCCCAAATGAATCAGCTTCCTTGAACTAATAAACTGTGTGATCCCTCAGTCCTCAAATGTTCTTTTTTTTCCAGTCTGTTTTATTTAGTTTCCAGTGCTGGCCTATCTCCAGCCACATTCTTTAAAACAAGACCTGATCTAACCATCAATTACCTCGTTCGGCTATACTGAGTTGAATGTACCCCAAAATGCAGTTTGTCCTCCTGGCTGCCAGGGCACACTGCTGGCCTACGTTAAGCCTGCTGTCAGCCAGCACCCTCGGGTACCTTTCTGGTGAGCTGCTCTCCAGCCACTTGTAACCCAGTTTGTGCCTGTGTCCAGCATTACTCCATCCCAAGTGTAGAACCTTGCTTTTACCCTAGTTGAACTTCATGCCATTGCTGATTGCTCCAGTCTATTCAGATCCCTCTGTAAGGCCTGTTGTCTCACCTCTCAGTTAAGTATCGCTAGCAAACTTGCATAGGATGCACTTCACTCCTGCATCCAGATGATTGTTAAAAGCATTGAATAAGACTAGCCCTGGAACAGAGGCCTGGGGAACACCACTGGTGTTTTTCCACCAGACAGATGCAGCTCAATTTGCTATAACCCTTGGAGCTCTGCCATTGAGCCAGTTCATCACACAGCATAGTGTGAACTTGTTTATCTCACAGTTGGACAATTTGTCCAGAAGGATGCTATGAGGGACACTATAAAAAGCGTTACTAGAGTACAGATTAATTACATCCACCAACTTCCCCTCATCTGCTAAAGGAAGAACGAGATCAAATTACCAAGACAGTAGCCTTACCATAGCAGGTGACCAGATTACTAAAGCAGTACTTTCCTTTGATGAACTCATGTTGACTATGCCTGATAATAGTTTTGATCATTAAATGCTTTTTAGCCTCACCCAAAACAATCTTCTCCATAACTTTTTCTAACTGAAGTTAGACTAATAGGTCTGTAGTTTATCTCATCCCCTTCTTGTAAACAGGGATAACATTGACCAACTTCCTGCCAGTATGGCCCTCTTGAGATTTCCAAGGCTTCTGGCAAATTGTTGAGAGGGGACCATCTATAACACCTGCTGACTCCTTCATTAGTCTGAGGTGAATCCCATCAGGCTACATGGACTTGCAAACATTCAATTGGGATAACTGTTCTCTTACAATTTTGGTGGCCACAGATGGAAAGTCACCACTCCCTCAGTCATGGCCCTCCAACTCAGAGGTCCAGTCTGTCAAAGATCTATCATTAATATTAAAAATTGAGGTAAAAAAGACATTGAATGCCTTTGCCATTTTCCTTACTTTTGTTAACTGACCATCTTCGGGAAATATTAGTCCAATGTTTTCCTTAGATCTCCTGTTGACGTACCTTAAAAAGCCTTTTTGGTTGTCTGACACCACATTGGCCAACATCAACTGAAATTCATCTCTGGCTTTTTCTGCTTTCTCCCTACAAAACAGAACTGAACGCAAGGCAATGGTCTGAATCTTGCAGAGAAGGACCTGTGTGTCCTTTCGGTGAAAAAAGAGGTGAACATGAGCTAGCAATGTGACTTTGGGTCAAAGGAGGCCAACAGCATCCTGAGCTAGCTCTATCTGTCAGAAATATTCAATATGAATACAAAAATGGAAGGCAAATTATATCAATCATGTAAAATGCAAATTCAGTTTGGTAAAGCTTTTTAATTCAACTCTAAATAAAAATCACAAAATACTTGCACTGTGAATAATTTTTCTTCTTCATATTGATACACATTTGAAGCGACACTACTGTATTTAGCACTGTAGGTTTGGTGCTATTCCTACTTTGCTTAACTAGAATCAGATTAGCTTAGTACTGCTGTGAATGCCTGCAGCTCTGAAATATTTTCATACAAATAGCAAAAATGCCATCATCTAATTCAGTGCCTTCTACAACTTGTTTCATACTATGCAGAATAACTTCCTGATATTTGTTGCACATTTTAAACCTCTAGTAAAATGAATGCAAAATATTTAAGTGCTTATAGTATAATACTTCATGCATAAGGTTTTTATTGTTACTGTACTGACAGTGAACTTTCCTGCTTTCCTGGCTGATGGTAATTCTATCAACCTGTATGAATACTGAATAGAACCATAGAATCTTCTTTTTTTTTTTTTTTT